>LQRL01106002.1:46316-61757 GCA_001703475.1 Hydroides elegans | reverse complement strand
TTTTTATTTCGTATGCTCGGATCATTTGTTTATTTAATTCCTCTAGTTTTGGGCCATATTTCAGCCTAGACATGCCATGTAAATGTACCGAGCCTCGATGCTGGAATTCAAACCTATACCAAGTCCATTCTGACTTAAGAAGATTATGTTGCCATTCAATTATGAATTGTCGCATAAATGAAACAAATAGCCAGTCAGCGAGATGCCCATGATTGATTACATTATTCCTACGTTCTTTACATCCCAGATCGATTGGGTTGGAACCACATAGCCGATGAAAATGCGGATCATGTGTATCTGCCCAACTAACTGTATAGAACATGTGAGATGATCCTTTAATGTCGACAATTGATTTTAATTCTTGGCTTTTAGAATACCAATATTGTGGCGAACCAGGAAGCTTTGCCAAGTAGCGAGTTATTTTAGAGCTTAATGAGTTGGAATTTTTTTCTAAATTTTTCAAATCATTAGCAGTAAAATGAGCCTCGCTAGGGTTTTGCTTTATGAGAAACGAAGCCTGATTATTTACTGTCCACCTGGTCCACCTATCCAGAGCCCAGAATGGGAAAGTTTCATCGCTTGCAAATCTCCAATGCGGCTTGTTATTTTCGTTATCCGCAAACCTTAAGAGATGCTGTATTTTTTGTAGGAATGTTACCTCTTCTAGAGGTGAAGACAGAGTAGGATCTCCTTGGCTATCAGGAAAAAGCCACGGATAAGCCATTGAGGCCAAGCCCGGGGTTTTATACTCATTGATCGGTTGGCTTTCTTGAGTTGGCCATGTCGTATCTATGGTTTCAGAAACTTCTTTTCTAATTGCTTCCTCTTCCTGGGAAACTTTATCTGCAGCATAAATAAATGAATTTGTAATATTTTCATTTAAGCAAGACTCATCGGATTCATTGTCTCTTATTTCGTCTTCTAATTGCTTATCCATATTTGTATCAATATCAACATTGTCTATTATAGCAGATGCAATAGGACCGTTTTCTGGTAAACTCTCTATCCTGTCTTGTTCAATATAGACATCTTGATAAAATGGGTTATTAACTTTCAACCAGTTCAATGCATCAGCAACCTTTTGCCTTCTAACAAAAAATAGAGTTTGTCCTTTAGGTGTATTTTTGGCTATTGTTAAAATACCCAACTCCTTTGGAAGATTTGGTAATATTTCAGCAATCTTATTAGTATTTTGTGCTATATTAATGCAGTGACCTTTGTATGCCCTTTGTCCACCGGGCCTGAGATATACTTTCATAACTGGCACAACACGAGCTATCAATAATTTTTCTATTACAGTCAGATTTTGTAATTGCAAAGGAACCTTTGACGGTATTAATCCATGAAAATGTTAATTTGTTTTTACTGCATCTAATACAAATTGATTTTTTCTGATATGATTTCTTATTCAATGGCCATGTCTCTTGGCATATTTCACAATAAAACAATTCGAAATCATTACAAAATTTTGCATATTTTTCCATTATTTTTATGGCCCACGGTTGATCCTGAAGTTTACCATGCTCATTGTTATAAGAAGAAAGATATTTGATTTGATTCTGTTCATTATTATTGTTCATACTACTCTCAACTTTATTTTTTTGTTGGTTGGACTTAGTTTTGTTCATTGTATGAGCTCCACGCGTTTCACTGCAAACCTTTGTTTTTGCTGTATGTGTGTGGTCAGATAATGCGGGCTTTCTTTTTATTGGTTGGTTTTGTCTATTTGTTTTTGCTATAGTGGGGTTAGTGTTATTTGTCTTTTTCTGTGAACTTTTATCGACTCTTTGACTTTCTTCGGTGTCCATGCAAGTATTGCTTTCTGTTTCAATTTTAGCAAGTTTTGCTTGCTGTTCTGTGTACGTACGTTCACTTGATTTGTTTTTTCTTTTATTTATTTGTTTTATGTTCAAAGTTGCTTCATGCGATGCAGTGTTTTCGACCTTGGGATTTTCGTTACCCGTTATATTTGGTAAATATATATTTCTGACAGACTGTAACTTCTGGTTTGGTTTCGTAGCAGGCAATTGGATATCATTTACATCATTTGTGGAATGATTTGTAACATTCTCATTCGTAGTTTTAGGTTTGTTGTTCTTTTTTATACTCAGCACACAACTTTCTATTGATGATTGAAATGTTGGGGTCCTTTGTGTTGCAGTCGATCGTTTATCCTTATCCATTGCGCTGACATGGACTTTAACTGGATTTTTGGTCAAGACTGTATCAGTTTTGTCTTTACCTGATTTTGATGCCAAGTCCATGTCAGTATTGTTATTTATAGATTTGCAATGGCTAGGTATTGATATAGATTGGTCGTATATCGGAGGTGTCAACATAGGAGGTGTCGATTTGCAAAAACATTCATCTATTGGCCTCACTGCATTGTAATGGCTTTCACTGTGTGTAATTGCAATGCATGGAAAATGAGTCTCTTGTGTGGTAACAAATGCTGGTTTGAAACTGCCCCAGCGATTTTGACCATCACCATAGTTTGTATAGACATAGATCGGACATTGTAAGATAGTAGCAAGAGCAATGATTTCGACATCGGTGCCCCAACTACTTGAACTTGAGCTTGGAATTGTCATTTTCAATAGGTGACTGGTAAGTTTCTGTCGGGAGTTATCAAAATAGGTTGTAAAATGGTTGTAGTGATAAGCCATAAATTTGCAGGAATATTTTCGAATTAATGCATGGTTTTCTTCATTTCCAAACAAACACATGGAAACAGCTCTGAATAGACAGTTTCCATCACCAATTACAGGGATGGATCGAAATCCAGTTTGTAATAATGCGCTATTATAGATGGACAATACTTTCTTTCTTGTGAAATTGCATCTCGAACCAAAGAGCGTGTTGAGGAAGAGATTGTGTTCGGTAGTTGATGAGCAGATTGTTGATACGCTTAACAATGATGATTTGCTAGCCGCCATTTCTTCTCTGAAAAAAAATATGCATTTAATTTGAGAAACGGGTTTACCCATCTTCTATTAGATATGTTTAAAATGAATTATTTGATGTAAGTATTGGTCAAAGTAAATGAAACAAGGAAAAAATTGCTTTTACAGGATCACAATTGGACGAATAAAATATGATATTGATACATTTGAGGTTATAATTTGAACACATTGTCCAAAAGAAAAAAGAAAACTCTTAAATTATTGGGATGTGAAGCATGATGTTTGTTTGTAGTGATGTAATAGGGGTTGGTGTCAACATAATAATAAATTGCACCAACATAATTTTCATGGTTACGTTAATATTCATTACATTGGCAGTGAAAATGCAGAAATTTCCATATGATATTTTCACTTTGATATCTTTTAGAAAGGTAATCGAGTTGCATATTGCGCACCATGAGAGGTAAAGATGTTATCATTCCTAACGGGATTGTTTTGTGACTGCATGACATAAACCACACGTCGTCGGTTACAATGAAACCAGATAATGTGAAAGATGTAATTTTGCTATCACTCACCTCAAAACCTAACATTTTTAGCTCGCAAACAATATCTAATCCAGACAAATGTTTAAACGGTACACAAAATTCTAAGCAAATCGAATCAGACTCATCCGTATGTATTGTTTTAACAAAACCTTCATTTAACTCTCTTAATTGAAAAACGCCATAGTCATCGTAGTATGTTGCAGTATCTTTATGTGCCCTATGTATTGAAGTTTTAGGCATATCATGAATTTCTCCTATAACGTGCAAATCATTTTTTTGAGCTTAAAATTGCCTTCAAAGGATATTGGCACCATAGAACATTAATATCTTGACTGTTGACATGATTTTTACACAATTCTTGAAGTGAAGGTACAATATTCATTGTGATCAACCCAATATATTATTTTACCTTTTGATACAATTCGCAGCACAATGTCAAATTTGTAGGATGATTTTGAGAATTTGAGGATTCTTAGTTCTGTCGAATTACTGCTGAATTCTCCTGAAAATATAATCATCAAACGTACAAAACATGAATGTGTCGATTAAAATTTAAAAAGATGAATAATTAAGAATAGAGTTTTAATGCATTTTATTGTAAATTTTAGACTTTGCCAGTCGAATCGATATGATAAATCAGTGGAAAACCTTGTAAACTGGGTTTACTGGGTGGGGAATAGTGGCTTTGGGCCACAATCGTAATAAGGTGTTATAATGGATCTATATGGATATTTTAGAATAGATTTTTTATGTATTTTAGCATAAACTGGAATTTTTACCCTTTGGCTGTCTATATGATAGTTCAGTCGAAACCATTGAAAAATGGGCTTACTGGTGGGGAATAGTGGTTTTGGGCCACAATCGTGATAAGGGAATTTATATTTTGGATTTATATTTTCTTATTTACTTTTATAGTTGTAAAACAATACCTATTTTTTGATTGCAGAATGTTCCTGAAGCCGTGAGGAAGTGGGAGGCAGAACGTTCCTGAAGCCGTGAGGTTATGCGATGCAGAATGTGCCTGAAGCCGTGAGGTTATGCGGTGCAGAATGTGCCTGAAGCCAAAATTGTGATAAGGTATAACGATTGATATATATGGATAATTTAGAATAGAGTTTTAATGCATTTTAGCATAAACTGGTTTTTTCACCCTTTGGCAGTCGATTTTATATTATAATTCAGTCGAAAACATTGAAAACTGGGTATACACGGTGGGGAATAGTGGTTTTGGGCCACAATCGTAATAAGGTGTTATAATTGATCTATATGGATATCTTAGAATAGATTTTCAATGTATTTTAGCATAATCTGGAATTTTCGTCCTTTGGCTGTCGGTTTATATTATCAATCAGTGAAAAACATTGAAACATGGGCTTACTGGTTGGGGAAATGTGGTTTTGGGCCACAATCGTGATAAGGTGTTATAATGGATCTATATGGATATTTTAGAATAGATTTTCAATGTATTTAAGCATAAACGGGAATTTTGACCATTTGGCAGTCGATTTTATGTGATAAATCAGTGAAAAGCATTAAAAAATGGGCTTACTGGGTGGGGAATAGTGGTTTTGGGTCACAAACGCGATGAGGTGTTATGATAGATCCATATGGATATTTTAGAATAAATTATTTATGTATTTTAGCATAAACTGGAATTTTCACCCTTTGGCTGTCGATTTATATGATAGTTCAGTCGAAACCATTGAAAAATGGGCTTACTGGTGGGGAATAGTGGTTTTGGGCCACAATCATGATAAGGGAATTTATACTTTGAATTTATATTTTCTTGTTTACTTTTAAATGTGTAAAACAATACCTATTTTTTGCTTGCAGAATGTTCCTGAAGCCGTGAGGAAGTGGGAGGCAGAACGTTCCTGAAGCCGTGAGGTTAGGCGATGCAGAATGTGCCTGAAGCCGTAAGGTTATGCGGTGCAGAATGTGCCTGAAGTCAACAATGTGATAAGGTATAACGATTGATCTATATGGATAATTTAGAATAGAGTTTTAATGTGTTTTAGCATAAACTGGTTTTTTCACCCTTTGGCAGTCGATTTTATGTGATAAATCAGTGGAAAACATTAAAAAATGGGCTTACTGGGTGGGGAAATGTGGTTTTGGGCCACAATCGTGATAAGTTGCTATGATGGATCCATATGGATAATTTAGAATAGATTTTTAATGTGTTTTAGCATAAACTGGATTTTTCACCCTTTGGCTGTCGGTTTATATGATAATTCAGTCTAAACCATTGAAAAATGGGCTAACTGGGTGGGGAAATGTGGTTTTTGGCCACAATCGTGATAAGTTGTTATGATGGATCCATATGGATAATTTAGAATAGATTTTTAATGTGTTTTAGCATAAACTGGAATTTTCACCCTTTGGCTGTCGGTTTATATGATAATTCAGTCTAAACCATTGAAAAATGGGCTTACTGGGTGGGGAAATGTGGTTTTGGGCCACAATCGTGATAAGTTGCTATGATGGATCCATTTGGATAATTTAGAATAGATTTTTAATGTGTTTTAGCATAAACTGGATTTTTCACCCTTTGGCAGTCGATTTTATGTGATAAATCAGTGGAAAACATTGAAAACTGGGCTTACTCGATGGGGAATAGTGGTTTGGGGCCACAATCGTAATAAGGTGTTATGATGGATCTATATGAATATTTTAGAATAGATTTTCAATGTATTTAAGCATAAACTGGAATTTTCACCCTTTGGCTGTCGGTTTATATGATAATTCAGTCGAAACCATTTAAAAAAGGGCTTACTGGGTGGGGAATAGTGGTTTTGGGCCACAATCGTGATAAGGGAATTTATATTTTGGATTTATATTTTCTTATTTACTTTTATAGTTGTAAAACAATACCTATTTTTTGATTGCAGAATGTTCCTGAAGCCGTGAGGAAGTGGGAGGCAGAACGTTCCTGAAGCCGTGAGGTTATGCGATGCAGAATGTGCCTGAAGCCGTGTGGAAACGGGACGCAGAATGAAGTCGTTTGGAAATGGGATGCTCGTCAATACCAATCATTCATAATTGAATAATGGCGGATAATGTCTGAAAAATGTACATTTTGATACTTTTGATACATGTGATACTTTTGTATGATTTCGAAATAAAAGTAATAAAAATATTATGCAAACGAGTTTTCATTTATTTCATATACATATACCAAACCGAACCAAAATCACAGAGATATGGTGTTTGTGTACAAATGACACACATATTTGCCAGTTATAATGTAATTCAGTTGAAAAAAATGAAAAACGGGCTAAGTGGGGGAAAGTGGTTTTGGTCACAATTTTCAAAACATTATAATGGTCAAAATAACAATTGAGAATAGATTGTAGACGTATTTTTTTCAAAATCTGGGGTTTCACCATTCTGCAGTCTATGTTTTTTAATGAATATTCTGTGAAAAACATAAAAATCAGAATTGGGCTGATCGGCGGGGCTTCTTGGTTTTGGTCACAATAGTGATAGCCTATGGCGGGTCCATAAGAATAATAAAGAACCGATTTTTAATGTATTTTAGAATAAATGGGAATTTTCATCATTTGGCTATAGATTTTTTATGTAATTCAGTGACAAGCATTGAAAAAAAACAGCAATAAAAAATGAAGTCTTCAAGCCGATAAAATTTCTTTGTGACAATCCGGTCAGGAATCGAACCCGGGACCCCTGGGTTGGGAGCAGAGTTCGTATCCGCTAGACCACGGTTACCGTGTGGTATTGGCTAAAGAAAGTCATAAGTCGAGTTCTTAGGGGCATATCAATAATCAATACACATAAAAAGATTAAGTTTAGCCATTCGCTCAATGAACAATTATCGCTCAGAAAAATACGGATTTATTTTTGTACAGTTCAAAAATATTAAAACTGATATGTATATTAAGTTAAAACAGTTTTGACTTACCGTTTTCCTTCAAATAACTGTTAAGATGAAGGATTTTTGAAACTCGATATCAATTTACTTTTTGACATCTGTCTGTTTGTTTACAAGAACGTTATCCATTTCCGGAATTCCAATGTTTATCGTTGAATCCGAATGAATATTCATGTTTTATTTTCACCATTTGTAACATTTCGAATATAAATCATAGATATTTTTGTATTTTCAAATCTTCAATTAACATTATGAAATGTTTAAAATAAATTCTTTTGACAATACCATATCTGCAAAAAATATGGAATATCGCAAAATTAAAACCGCTTTTTAACATAAATAAGTTGCGGTAAAATGCTCATCTAAACCGGAAGTCAATTTTAGCAGTAATAGGATTGGTACCCGAAAACATGTGAATTTTATAAAGGCACTGGTGAACGCTTCGCGTTCACCCGTGCCGACTAGATATACCGAAGTCGAATTTAGATTAGATGTCAATCTTGGCATGAAATTTTATATTTTTGCGATTAAAACCTGACGCATTTGGGCTTGGGTGCCCTTTTCTCTTTCACAAAGGGCACCCAAGCCCGAAACGCGTCAGGTTTTGAATAAAAGGTATAAATAAATTTAAATAAATATAAACATAGCCCCAACATTTGTTGTGTAATTACCAGTTTATACATTTGTTATAATCTAATATATGAAAAACGTAATTTATAAGCCACTTAAGCATATAAATACTCAATCTTTAAGAAATCAACGAGTGCGATTCGATTTCTGGGATAAATACTGGATATTCAAGTCACAACAAACGGATATCGATATAAGAGCATTTCAAATTAAGTGATTTTTCCTTTTAATCATACCAAAACAAATTTGCTTTTATGTTTGACTTTATTTAACGTATTAATATCCAAATATTTTGCTTTTTGTATTGAAACATCGATTACAAACTATATACTATTTTCAGTATCGGTGCCCGAACCAACGACTACACCACCATCAACAATAGGATTGGCAACGTATTTAGCTACATTGGAAACACTAACAGCCACGGAACCATCAGATACAGTTAACCCAGCAGCAGGTTTGAACAAATGCTTTTGAGTATATGTTAAAATTTAAGTTCGGCATTAGTTTATCATTTGTATATTGCCGTTTTATGTGTCTTTTGTTTATAAGAAATGGTGCTATTTGTATTGTCAAATCAATTTCTATATCTTTATCAGTATCGGAGAACAGATTCAACAATTACAACCCAATCCTCAACATATTTAGCTATAGCTGAGGCACTTACAGTCACTGAACAACTAGATACAGTTATCCCCAGCAGCAAGTTTTAACAAATGCTTTTGAGTAAATGTTAAAGTTTAAGCTCAGTATTAGTTTATTATTTGTATATTGACGTTTTATGTGTATTTTGTTTATAAGAAAAAAAATATGATATTTGTATTTTCAAATTATTTTCCATATTTTCATCAGTATCGGAGAACGATTCAACAATTACAACCCAATCCCCAACATATTTAGCTACAACTGAGGCACTTACAGTCACTGAATCATTAGATACAGCTGATCCAGAAGAAGGTTGTAATAAATATGCTAAATATAAATATAAATATAAAAATATGTTGAAGTGGTACATGAAATAAGTTTTAAATTGGCTGATTTTATGATTAGTTTTTTTAATCTAATAAAAATAAGTTATTTGAGAAATAAAGGCAGTTTAATATTGCTGGGTAAAGGGAATTAATTCCAAAGTCAATATAACAATGGAGTTAAATTATTCCAGCTCCTAAAACTAAGCTAAAATGTTATAAATATTGGACTAATTCCTGAAAATGTTCTTTGTTTCGTTCATTTTGCAATGCATTTCTATAGTTGAAATGTATATGTATGCTTAAATTAAGTCATTCAGCAATATAAAAAAAATATTCTATCATTTTAATTATATTACAAGACAAACAATAGTCAAATACATATGATATAAATCTTGACAGAAAGAATAAAAGTAGGTATTATTGTTTTGAAAGAATGAAAGTAGGTATTATTGTTATAAAAAACATTCTTTTTAACATGTTTAAGTGCCGTATAAATAATGGTATATTATTTATTTCACTTGATATATATATGCATATATTGTTGTGTGTGAACAAATAATCTTTTAGATATCAACGAGTGCGATTCGATTTTCTGCGAAAATGGTGGTACATGTCTTGACCGAATCGGCTTTGCTGAATGTCTCTGTGGATCCAGCTACACTGGAACCTACTGTGAAATACGTATGTGATGCTTTTGATATTCTCATTCATTTTTCAACAGCATATTGCATTAATAAAATGAATAGTGAGATAATACGATTTAGATAATATAATAAGATGCAGAGCATCATACATCTATCAGATTTTGACAATAACAATCAGATTTAAACAGTATCATTAGATTCCATGTGATATGAAATCTAGCGTTTTATGCAGAGATAATTATATTACAGTGATAATCAACAGATATAACCCTATTTGATATTCAAGGCACAAATGTTAATATAAATACAATTTTTATAATTTAAAGTAAATATATCATCAAATGCATTCACAGTATTGAATATTTTAACCCATGAGTTTAATATTAACCTACAGATAAATGCATATTCAGTGTCAGGCTTATTGTTTGCATTCTTAAATTATGCCGATAACAACATATGATTATGAGAAATAAATAGGCTACAATGCCATCAGAGGCTTTAAATACATATAAATAGTTAATAATCTTATAGTTGATAATCATTTTCTTTGTTTAGACATTGACAGTTGTGCCTCATCTCCTTGTCTTCACGGCACATGTACTGACCTTGTGAATGGATTTGAATGCCAATGTGAAGAAGGCTGGACTGGCGAAATGTGTGAAACGGGTGAGTGTAACTATAGAAAACGGAGGAAAATAAGCCACAATGGCATCGAAAGTGTTTGATAATAAAGCAACATTCAAAAATCATCACTGCTTATTAAGACACTGACGAATGTGCATCATCGCCTTGTCTTCATGGCACATGTACTGACCTTGTGAATGGCTTTGAATGCCAATGTGAAGAAGGCTGGACCGGGGAAATGTGTGACATGGGAAAGACTATTTAACCAAAGTCATCTTACAGTAAATAAGAGCAAACTTTAAAGCATCAAATAGTTTCTCTCCAATATTCAAAGGAGCAAAAAGAGCCAGTTTGCAGCAACTCTTATACCCAATCAGATAATTTTCATTTTATACTCAAGATAACATATTTATAACTTTTGTTCTTCAGACATTGACGAATGCGTATCTTCTCCTTGTCTTCATGGCACATGTGCTGACCTTGTGAATGGTTTTGAATGTCAATGCGAAGAAGGCTGGACAGGCCGAATGTGTGAAACAGGTAAGAATTCAATCGAAATGATATTTTGACGATATTTGGCTTTCATGTCCATACCAGGTTGTTTAAGTCAATGAAATGTATAATATATATTAACAATGTATAACATATATTTTCCTTATTTCAATTAATAGAAATTGACGAATGTGCATTATCGTCTTGTCTGCATGGCACATGTACTGACCTTGTGAATGGATTCGAATGCCAATGTGAGGAGGGATGGACCGGCGAAATGTGTGACACGGGTAGGAGTTGCAATCAAAATAATCAATCGATAAACATAAATGTGTGTGTTGAGTAACGCTTTGCAAATAATGTCATTTAAGAGCGATTCGTTAAATTTTAAACATTAAAATAATTTGTGTCTTATAATTAAAAAATAATGTTGTGTTAAAATATTGAATATTTAAACAAAATCCATGAGTTCTATATTTTCATACAAATAAATTCATTCTTATACAAGGCAAATTGTATTACGTTCTTAAATCATAAGGAATATAACCATGAATTATAAGAAATTAATTGGCTAAAATGTCATCCAAGCACTTAAAATTGATTAGATTTGTATTTCTTTAGACATTGACGAATGCGTATTTTCTCCTTGTCTTCACGGCACATGTACTGACCTTGTGAATGGCTTCGAATGCCAATGTGAAGAAGGCTGGACTGGCGAAATGTGTGAAACGGGTGAGAGTTACTGTCAAAATGATCTATAAAAAACATAATAAATATTGAAAATGAGTAGCCCTTTGAAAATAATATAATTAAAGCAGTAGATGTAAGCAGGTTTAGTTTTGAATTTTTAAATGCAATTCATCAGTTATATATGTACATACATATAAATGCATATCTTCTATGTGAGGGTTATTGTTTTATATTCTTATATTATGATGATTTTTATATTAGATTATAAGAATTAAATAGGCTACAATGTCAATGAAAGTATTAAATATATTCACAATCTAAACACATTTTTATTGTCTCTGTCTAGACATTGATGAATGCGTATCGTCTCCTTGTCTTCATGGTGAATGCACTGACCTTGTGAATGGCTTTGAATGTCAGTGTCAATCAGACTATGTCGGCAACCGGTGTCAAACACGTAAAACTATTTATTGTGTATTTATGATCAATTTTGTGATAAATTTTGAGAACCATTTCAAACAAATTGAACCATTTCAAACATTTCAATACAAAACATATTTTTTCATTGTCGTTGTTGCATTTATGAACCTATGGTATATGTGCATTGGTGCAAAAGATTTTTTTAGGCAATTACCGAAGTGAAAGGTCATCAACTTGATAATACGCAAAAATAATAAATTTAGGGAATTCGTGCAATAGTATTTTTACTATTATAGCATTTCCATTACAATTCTTGATAAGGTCATATTTTGAAGTCAGTCTTTCAATTCGATCATTTGGCTGTATAATATGATTTGTCATTGCGACACAGTACTTATATTCCAAAATTACTTATAACTTAAATAACTATTTATATATCAACAAAATTGTCTAAATATTAGTTATATTTTACATTCTCGATGATAAAATGCATAACAATGATTAGTTGGTTAAATATGAGCACGAAATAAAAAAAAAGCTACATGGACTTTATGGCTATACAATGCTATATAATATGATTTGTCATTGCGACATGCTACTTATATTTAAAAAAATAAAACTTAATTAAATAAATATATATCAACAAAATTGTCTAAATATTTGTTATATTTTACATTCCTGATAAAATTCATTACAATTAAAAGTCGGTTTTCAATATAAACACAAAACCCTACATGGACTTGTAGTCAGAGCATTAGAAGGATAGGAATTATTCATAGTTATTATTTGATAACGTCTTCATTGTAAGCAGATATAGGTATCCAAGAGTATTAGTGGCCAATAAAAATAGTTTAAGTTAATACTATAAATATCGTTTTGGAACCTTTCACAGAATTCGCAAATGAGATTCCGAACGAATGCTTTGCACCTGATGCCATTTCTGGAAAATGTGAACCTTTCGCGCAGACCAGTAGTGGTATGTATCGGCTGATTTTAGCAAACATTAAGTGACACTTGAAAAGTAGCTAAACAATGGTGTCGATGCATACTGAGCAGAATAGTTTTATTTAGTCGTCACACAAGAAGAAATAATTTTAAATATATGAAATACAAATAGGTTTTTGCTCACAAAGAGTGCTCAAAATAGTTGCGCATTTGAAAACCCATTGCATTTTGAATCTCGATAAACCTCGCCGATCTTCGTTTCTTGAACTACACATTTTTCCAGACACGATGACCAAACTGAGGTTCCTCCCTCAGACCGGAAGACGAGCCATGACCGAGATCGTAAAGATGATCAATTCCAACTTTTGGAATGAATGCGGCGGCTACTGTGTGATTGAGCAGGGTTGCATGGCATTCAACTACAATGAATCGACAAGTGAGTAGATCATATGGCAAGAATAATAATAATGAATATAGTTATTTTATTTACAGTATATACTACTGTTGATTAAGCATGCTGATGGGGAAATATTTCAAACAAACTATCATAGTCCGATCTTTATGGAATCATTAAACCTTATGATAAAGTATTATCCGGGCATATCCAGGACAACTTGAATTGTTCCTGGGGCGCTAATATATTGGTTATATACTGTATAATAGCAAACGGGGTGCACAATTCGTTTTCATAAATGTCTGAATTGGTCGGGATGTGCTACGATTTATTTACATATTTTTATGTTATTTAATTGAAAATTAAATATATTATTTAAATATATTTCTAGTTGTATTATGAATGATATCTTTGTAAATGATTTTGATTTTCATTGTCATATTTATGTGTTATCTTGTTTTTGTTTTGGCAAAGTATCGAATTAACATGTATTTTTGTTTTTTTTAAATATCAAATAAGAAGTCCCCGTTTCTTAAGATATTCAAATGTGATACCCAAATAATGCTAAATCAAGTGCGTGTCGTCACTAGTCCAAACATGAATCGTTTTCCGACTTTGTTTTATGAATTTAACACATTGTTGAACATATCGGCATTGCTACAGGGAAATGTGAGCTGATCGGGCGAAATGCACGGATTGCTGATGTGGCTTCGGAAGAAAGAGAATGGACATACTACACCAAGTTCTGCTGTGGATAAGAAGATCTAATACGACGAATGGCTCTCTGTTATCTAGTTCTAGTGGGTATAGGATGTTATTATTTGAAATGAAAGTAACATATGATAGTTTGTTACAAAATATAGTTTTTGATGCTTAAAAAAGTTCGATTTTTAAATTGAAATTATTGCAGTTTAAATAAGAACATCGAATGCATGTAAATTTATCTTTATAAAATAGAAAAAAACAATTGCAGATGGCAATGATAGTTTAATTATAATAGTAAATACTAGTATAGTAAATATTAAAGTAAATATTATAGTAAATAATAGTTATACTAGTTTAATTATAAAAGTGAATAACGTTTGGAACATTAGTCTGGAAATTCTTTGATTGTTAGATAATCAATGTGTTGCATTTGGTTCTTTAAGCGAATTTCAAATAGATAATGTGGAAACTGTTGAAATAACGCCTCATGTTTGTTATAATGTGTAGTGTAGCAACTTGATAAGAGTCTGGCTAAACAGGAAGCATCTTTAAGATTTTTCCTTAACAAAAAACATTTTTTTTGGGAATAAATTAAAAGACCCTTATGGTTGAAGCATCTGTCTAGTTATTCCATAACTTATAACTTAAAGCAGCTTCTCGTGTCACCGTTTATGGTGAGATAGGATAACCACCTTGGTATTTATTGATTAAAAAAATATATATAGTGAATAGGGAAGCCTATATTCTTAATAATTATGTTATAATGTTAAATTCATAAGTAGTGGTTCTATATTTATTTAATTGATGTTACTTTGGGTTTGTACACATCTATTATGTTGAAGTTTCACCTAAAACGCATTGAGCCTTATCAAATCTACAAGGTGACCAAAGAAGAAAGTAACCAATAAACATATATACCGTATGTCCAGAAATATAGCACAGGGGCAAACGACTTCGCTGAGGCTCTTGTTGTTAAGATTTATTTTGCTGTTTTCATTAAAATGTATTTTTAACATCTTTAATAGTTTCTTATATGTATATAGCAAGACCAATTTTTGTTAATTCGGAGGTCTTGCGCAGCTTTCAATAAAAGTATAAACAAATAAGCAAGAAAAGTGTGTCAAAAAATCCACAAATTTGCTGTTCGACACACTGGTAATTTTTCTATTCGTTAAGCTGACTGTTGAAATTTTGAGCGAAAAAAAATATTTTTATAATAATTGTAAATATGGATAACGATGAAGAATATGCTATGTGTTATAAGGCCATTATGTGTTAGCATAATCCAATCTTATAATCAACCTCAAACAAAATAAAGTCTAAATAATGCACAACAAGGATTTTACGATACTTCTCATCAAAAACTAAAACATGAAACTAAGTTAACTATTCTTTTTTTTTGCTTATTGGTTGTGCCAGCTTTATATTATATGTTGCCATTATTTCATTCAACAAAATATACAATCCGGATGCAATTGCAAAATAAATAAAGATTCATAATAATAATATGCGGATTTGTATAGCGCTTACCGTTACCGCATTGGGTACCGCACTGGTAACCAATGGAGTTTCATTTGGCAGGT
>LQRL01106002.1:23379-35912 GCA_001703475.1 Hydroides elegans | reverse complement strand
CTTCGGTAGGAGTTGACGGATTTTGTCTTTTGTTGACTTTTATTACTTTCGGTATCTTTTGATGATTTCCATATATTCCACAAGGATGGTGTTGCGCTTTGGCTTGACTGATATTTGTCTTCTTATGAGCTTTGTACAAAGGTATCGTTAAATCGGATCATTGTTTCAAGTTCTTTGATGGTTATAAGTTGTTGTTGTGCGGAACATCTGAATGATGTAGTTGGTTGTTCTAGTGTTGATTTCTGCATTTTTCTGCGTTTCAAGTTGGTTCGGACTGAACTTAAGTAGGCGATTATTCCTGGGATTCACTTGCAATTAGGGACCACACCACAAAATATATAATATATAGGGTTAAGAATAAATGGTGTATAACCAGGAATGGTATTGTTTATAAATGTTCATCAAAAGGGAATGATTTCCCTGTTGCGGATCCAAGCAATATGGATACTACCAGCAGTACCCTTAAGGCATAATAATAATATAACAAATGTATAAACTGGTAATTACACAACAAAAAGGTTTATATGATTTTTTAAAACATTTTATTTAAAACCAGACGCGTTTCGGGCTTGGTGCCCTTTTTCAATGGTACAGAGTATAAATTAATTTTCACTGAAGTACTAAAAAAACGGTGCAACATTTTTGTGATTGTGACGTCATAAATGTGGTTACCAAACAACTTATTATCAACGATTGTTTCTGATAAAAGCATTCAATTGTTCTTGCTATAGTTTACACTTATTTTTCATCGAATTCTTTCAAAATGAATATTGTTTTAATAGTCCTAAATGTTTTTCTTCTTTTTGAAGGCCGTTTTGTAGCAAGATGCCATCGTTGTACGGTAGATCCATTGTAAAGTTTGTTAGGTTTAATTATGATTTCTTCGGTAGGAGTTGACGGATTTTGTCTTTTGTTGACTTTTATTACTTTCGGTATCTTTTGATGATTTCCATATATTCCACAAGGATGGTGTTGCGCTTTAGCTTGACTGATATTTGTCTTCTTATGAGCTTTGTACAAAGGTACAAAGGTATCGTTAAATCGGATCATTGTTTCAGGTTCTTTGATGGTTATAAGTTGTTGTTGTGCGGAACATCTGAATGATGTAGTTGGTTGTTCTAGTGTTGATTTCTGCATTTTTCTGCGTTTCAAGTTGGTTCAGACTGAACTCAAGTAGGCGATTATTCCTGAGATCCACTTGCAATTAGGGACCACACCACAAAATATATAATATATAGGGTTAAAAATAAATGATGTCTAACCAGGAACGGTATTGTTTATAAATGTTTAATAAACAATACCGTTCCTGGTTATACACCATTTATTCTTAACCCTATATATTATATATTTTGTTGTGTGGAAATCATTCCCTTTTGATGAACATTTATAAACAATACCGTTCCTGGTTATACACCATTTATCCTTAACCCTATTGATAAATATAATAAACTATCATTAAAAAGAATCGGTTAATGTCATCCTAAACAATGCGGTTGTTTGATTTACAAAATGAAGTGAGCATGAAAACAGGATCACCTTCTCGTTTTGAAATTTAAATCACACAGAAAAACAATTATGCAATCAGGTTATCAGATCGTTTATTCACTTCATAGTGCTTAGATTCATTTGGCATTTTGAATTTATCAGAGTAATTAATTAGTGTGAATATGCATATCTTAGTAATTTAATTAAATTTAGATTTTTTCATCGGTGACTATTTTCTCCCGATTGCAATGAGACTTAAGCACAAAAATACTCATTTTAACATCGATTTACCTTTTATGGGTATTCAATGGCATCTCATTAGCATATTGCATTGTTTTACCAATTATTGATTTTTAAATTATAACTGTTATTTAAAAGCACTAAGTCAACAGCATTCCTTTAGCCTAGTGGTTAAGGTGCGTGACAGCGAGGTTTAATGTTTTGCAACTCATTTTCGAATCCCATCGATGTCCCTTCTAAATTTAATATTTGTTTTATGTATTTTGCCACTTGTTCTTCAACTTAGAATAGCCATCTTAAATGTAACAGTTAATGTTTATCAAATATTAAATTATAACCAAGTGAAACGCCGCTGCAAATGAAAATTATAGCATTTATGGGGAAAACATATAATTTGAAACAAGCAAGCGGGCCGTTTTCATTTGAAACCCATTTTAGCGTGCTCAAATGTAACTTTTGACCCGCTGTTTTCATTTGAAGCAAACAAACTATTAACACTTGCCATGTAAAACAGCGTTTATATACCACAGTGCCTCGCAAATCGATAATAATGTTAAATTGAACATAATAACACTGTATAAATTGCACTTGTCGTTACAATTTTTTTTCAAATGAATTATACAAAAGATAAGGATTTTATTTTTCAAAATCGCAACACCTTATCTTGGAAAAAAACAGTTACCGAAAAAAAACGCTAACATACATTATTACGGGTACATTGATGAACATGTTGCCCATCCACCCTTAAAATTTGGAATACATTTTTTATTTATAAGATAGAATTTGTTTATCGTTATTTCAGTTTTCTTTAAATGGACAATAGCTTATTTCGGCATCAGATGATAATAGTTAAGTGAGAACGGATATACACAATTGCACATTTTAATGATAAAAATATGACCACTGCCCTGTAAAACCCATAAACGAAATTTCAGCCCCCTCACTTGCTGTCGTCTGGATAGTTTCTTAACTTTAGGTTTCACTATGAATTTCTTATACACGTAAGACGCATTGCAAATATGCTAATATCCAGAGATCAGTAAAACGACACTGAGATATTTAATATACTCTAGGTATATGGAAGTGCTTTATCATATCAATATGCAATGATGCGATACTTAAACCTCGAAAAAGAATTGTGAGTTAGGTCTTTGATTTTTATTCAAGAAGGGAAATAAAAATATCAAAAGTAATCGTACATAACAAGAAACAATTCTTATCTAGGCATTTCGATATAATTATCAAGAAAACTTGAAATAAATAACATAATTTGGTATTTTTTAAAAACAACTATTGATTCGAATCTTATAGGTTTCCTACGAGATTGTTTTTCTCACAAATCCCGTGCTTCTCACATATTTTGTGCATGTATTGATATTTGTTTCCTCATCAACGGTCCAAAATGGCTTTTCGCCACATGTTTTTTTGTTTTTCTTTGCAATATGTAATTTTATTTTGTAGCCAGCCACAAAAGATGCCGAATTCTTTAGTATCATTTAATATTAAATGCATCACTTATTTCCATCATCCGTCAATTTATTATACAATCTACTTTGATATATTTATAAGATCGTCTCAATAAAACGTAGAAAATCATAGAGGTCTAGAATATCACAGAATCTGCATGAATGGCCTTGTGCAATAAATTTAAAATAAACTCGAACACTAACTTCTGTATAAAATGACCTTTAACAGTGTTCCTACACACTATATAATATTCCCACCGTCGTAATTAGGTAGTCATGGTGAAATTTTGGAAGACAAAAAGTTAACGACAGTTTGTGAAGAGAGATTCAAAATGTCGATTTATGCATTAACATACTACTGACCTTTTCGAACTTTTTAAACATGTATTTTGACATTTCCATTTCTTACACGACTGATACCATCTAATGCCTTACTCAACTATTGCACTTAGAAACAAAGCATACGTTTATTTCTTTTTTGGATATTTTTATTACAATACAAAGTCGAAAAAATATGTTCAAACTGGCTGATAAAAAACAATATAATTGTCTCAATAAGTCTAAATTGTTGATAAAAAATTACTTAGTAAATGGAAATAAAACTCTTAAGAAAATCTGGGTCGGATATCCAGTCGATCGGGTATAAATTTATCGGTTATTATATTATTCGACCCACTAAAACCTTACGGGTGAGCAAAGACCTTATCATTCTGATTATTTTGGTTCTAAAAATCAATTTTTAATCGTTTGATTCTTATAGGATTTGCATCATCTGAATGCATTCATGGCAGCAGTAATGGAAGCGGGGAATGCGAATGCGTGGATGGATGGACAGGCGAAACTTGTGAAACGGGTAGGATATAGTCGCTTAAACAAACAATTTGGCGTATCAATATGTCTTTTGTATGAATGTTATTAAAATCAGGAGGTTTGTAGAACCTCCCCATGTTTTACCGTGCTTTACCTCATACATTCAAAGATGTATGTTACATGCATTAACTAGTTGGATTCGAATGTAATGTTTTATTGATGATTCACCAATCCTGATTTGATTATATGCTTGAATACTGTAATGTATTCAATAACACAAAGAATTCAATGTGTTAGGTGTCGTTCTACGTTGTCTCAATTATTGTTCATTAAAATATTTTCACTGACGACATATGACGTCAATTTACGTATTGTTAACTTATACACGATCTCATTATCTATTTTTTGTCTGTTTGATTAACATTTCTTAATATGCAACCGCTACCTTTACACTATTTACCCCTTCCGATCTTAATCACCCTCAAAACCGCCGGAACATATTGGTTTACTTATTTACACATATCAATGGATGCATACGTAATAAACATATGTTATTATTTTCAGAAACTATTGGCGGTTTTTGTGTACTAGCGAATCGATACTGCTTTACTAGCATACCTGGAGCTACTTCGCTTCCTTTCATCGAATGTATGACGAGCTGTGAAAGTGATTCGGATTGTGTGATGTTCTATCACAATCCAAGTGGATCTTGTTTTGCAAAGCACACATGTGTCGATGTGCGTAGTTGGAATGGTGTGCATTTGTACATTAAAAAATCAGGTAAATATATTTTATACGATGTATTATAACATTCATTAGACATATATAGTTTAAATTTTCTATTTAAAGGGATTTATTTTTTAAAGCAACATCCTTGTTTGCATTTTTCTATTGAAACGAATCAAGTAAGAATTGTTTAACTTAACTTTACTTTTAGCTGTCATAAGGATAAGCATGTTATATTTATTATTAAAAATGTAATTCTATTCGATATTTAGGTGCCAGTGGCCATCTTTGCCGTAAGTATTAGATATGTAGCACATGATCACATTTCTTCACAGTCTAAATGGTATACAAAATACAATGAATTCTAATGTGGGGCTATATTAACCGTTATCATAACATATCTAACTAATATCTATAATATTGGTATTATACGTGACAGAAAATGTCGTATAATGTTCTTTAATATATATTATTTTGCCCTATCACCTGGCCCAAGCTATGTTAGTTCACCTAGACATCAATTTCACTAGATATAGAAAACTAAGACATCTAAAGTTAACCTTGTCTTTGCAGAACATATAAAGAGTCAAAATGACATAAATGCTATTCAAAATTCACCTGTACCTATAATAGGGGCAATTTGAAATGGTAATTCATTCATGCTGAGGGAATGTAATTAATTTAGATAACACATTTCAAAGTATACATATACTCAATTTTAATTATAGCAAATGCACATTATTCACGTACGGATGAACCCGAAATGTGATTGTTTTATGTTTTTAGCAATTGATGAATGTGCATCATCTCCTTGTGTTCATGGCGATTGTACTGACCAGAGGAACGGTTTCGAATGCCAATGTGAGATGGGATGGACCGGCGACATTTGTGGAACGGGTCAGAATATTCATTAAAATCATGTTCTGAAAATAAAGAACTTAAATGTTTGCGATAGGTGTTTGTCTTTGAATATTATTTTACCGATTGAAGTGTAGCTTTAAAATATCCAAATGATGAAAAAAAAATAACATCTAGTTTCTTGACCCATAAAATGCTATAATGTAATAATATATGAAATAAATAGTCTCTGTTTGTAGTTTATTTATTTACTTTTTAAGACATCGACGAATGTGCATCATCGCCTTGTCTTCATGGCACATGTTCTGACCTTGTGAATGACTTTCAATGCCACTGTGAAGTAGGCTGGGCCGGGGAAATGTGTGACACGGGTAAGAATATGTATCAAATACATGTTCGGAACTTACATGTATATTTCTGGTGTTTGTTTTCGAAAATTAGTTAAACGAGTGTAGCGGGAATTTTTAAATATCCAGATAATTAAAGAATAAGCATCTAGTTCCTTAACCCATAAAATGCTATTATGTAACTATATATATATTGAATATATATCACTATTTGTAATATATTTATTTAATTTTTAAGACATCGACGAAATGTGTGACATAAGTAACATTTTTTATAATGATTATCTAACAATAAATAAAAGCATACGTGTAAGCAGCAAGTGATTTTTTGCCAATATTAGCACAACGAGCCAGTTTGCAGAAACTCTTATATCCAATTAAATAATTTAAATTTATACTCAAGATAACATATTTATAACTTTGATTCTTTAGACATTGACGAATGTGCATCATCGCCTTGTTTTCATGGCACATGCACTGACCTTGTGAATGGCTTTGAATGCCACTGTGAAGAAGGCTGGACAGGAGAAATGTGTGAAACGGGTAAGGGTATTTATTAAAAGCATGTAAACTTACATGTTTATGTAAACTGTTTGTTTTCGGAAATTAGTTAACCGAGTGTAGCGGGAACCTTAAAAATATTCAGATAGTTAAAGAATTAGTGTCTAGTTCTCTGACCCATAAAATGATATAATGTTACTATATATATTGAATATATACTCACTTTTTGTAATTTATTTCTTTACTATTTGAGACATCACTATTTTTAATCTATCCCTTTACTTTTTAAGACATCGACGAATGTGTATCATCTCCCTGTCTTCACGGCACATGTACTGACCTTGTGAATGGCTTTGAATGCCAATGTGAAGAAGGCTGGACCGGGGAAATGTGTGAAACGGGTAAGGGTATTTATTAAAAGCATGTGATCTTACATGTTTATGTAAACTGTTTGTTTTCGGAAATTAGTTAACCGAGTGTAGCGGGAACCTTAAAAATATCCAGATAGTTAAAGAATTAGTGTCTAGTTCTCTGACCCATAAAATGATATAATGTTACTACTTATATTGAATGTATACTCACTTTTTGTAATCTATTCCTTTACTTTTTGAGACATCACTATTTGTATTCTATTCCTTTACTTTTTAAGACATCGACGAATGTGTATCATCTCCCTGTCTTCACGGCACATGTACTGACTTTGTGAATGGCTTTGAATGCCAATGTGAAGAAGGCTGGGCCGGGGAAATGTGTGAAACGGGTAAGGGTATTTATTAAAAGCATGTGAACTTATATGTTTATGTAAACTGTTTGTTTTCGGAAATTAGTTAACCGAGTGTAGCGGGAACCTTAAAAATATCCAGATAGTTAAAGAATTAGTGTCTAGTTCTCTGACCCATAACATGATATAATGTTACTATATATATTGAATATATACTCACTTTTTGTAATCTATTCCTTTACTTGTTGAGACATCACTATTTGTATTCTATTCCTTTACTTTTTTAGACATCGACGAATGTGTATCATCTCCCTGTCTTCACGGCACATGTACTGACTTTGTGAATGGCTTTGAATGCCAATGTGAAGAAGGCTGGGCCGGGGAGATGTGTGAAACGGGTAAGAATTACTGTCAATATGATCGATTAATAAAAACACATTATAAATATTGTTAATGAGTACTTCTTGAAGCTGATTAATTAAAGCAGTAAATGCATGTATGGTTAGTTTTGATTTTTTAAATATAATACATGAGTTCTGTATGTACATACATATAAATGAATATCTCTTATGTAAGGGTAACTGTTTTACATTCTTAAATTATGATGATTATTACCTTAACTTATGAGAAATAAATAGGCCACAATGCCAAAGTAAGTATAAAATATATAACAACTTTTATTATCATCTTTGTTTAGACATTGATGAATGCGCATCTTCTCCTTGTCTTCATGGTGAATGCACTGACCTTGTGAATGGCTTTCAATGTCACTGTCAATCAGACTATGTCGGCGACCGGTGTCAAACACGTAAAACTATTCATTGTGTATTTATGATCAATTTTGTGATAAATTTGAGAACCATTTCAAACAAATATAACCATTTCAATCATTTCAATACACAAATGATTTTTTTCAAAATCGTTCTTGCATTTATGAGCCTATTGTATATATGCATTGGTGCAAAAGATTGTTTTAGGCAATTACAGAAGTGAAAAGTCATCAACTTGATAATAAGCAAAAATAATCAATTTAGGTAATTCGTGCAATAGTAATTTTACTATTACGGCATTTCAATTGCAATTCTTGATAAGGTCATATTTGGAACTTTCAATTCGATCATATGGCTTTATAATATGATTTGTAATTGCAACATGCTACTTATATTCCACAATTACTTATAACTTGAATAACTATTCATATATCAACAAAATTGTTTAAATATTAGTTATATTTTACATTATCGATGATAAAATGCATGAAGATTAATAGTTGCTTAAATATAAGCACGAAATAAAAAAGCTACATGGACTTTATAGCTATAAAAAGCTATATGATATGATTTGTCATTGCTACATGCTACTTATATTTCAAAATTGCTTATAAACTAATTAACTGAATATATATCAACACAGTTGACTAAATGTTAGTTATATTTTACATTCCTGATATAATGCATAACAATTAATAGTTGGTAAAATATAAGAACGAAATAAAAAAGCTACATGGACTTCTAGTCAGAGCATTAGAAGGATTAGAATTATTTATAGTATTTGTTTGTTAACAACTTCATTTTAAGCATATATAGTCTACATGTCTAAGGGGTGTTTTTATGTTCAATGATAATTTATGTTAATACTATAAGTATCATTTTATAACCTTTCGCAGAATTCGCAAATGAGATTCCGAACGAATGCTTTGCACCTGACGCCATTTCTGGAAAATGTCCACCTTTCGTGCAGACCAGAAGTGGTATGTATCGGCTGATTTTAGCACACATAAAGTGACACTTGAAAAGTAGCTAAACAATGGTGTCAATGCAAAATGAGCAGAATAGTTTTATTTCGTAGTCACACAACAAGAAACAATTTTAAATATATGGAATATAAATATTCATTAGCTCAAAAATAGTGCTCAAAATAGCTCTGCTCGTTTAAACTTATTGTTTTTCGAATCTTAATAAACCTAACTGTACTTTCGATTTGATTAAACATTTTTCCAGAAACAATGACCAAACTGAGGTTCCTCCCTCAGGCCGGAAGACGAGCCCTGACCGAGATCGTAAAGGTAATCGATTCCAACTTTTGGAATGAATGCGGCGGCTACTGTGTGATTGAACAGGGTTGCATGGCATTCAACTACAACGAATCGACAAGTGAGTATGATCATATGGCAAGAATAATAATAATGCATATAGTTATTTTATTTACAGTATATACTGCTGTTGATTATGCATGCTGATGGGGAAATATTTCAACCAAACTATCTTACTTCGATCTTAATGGAATCATTGAACCTTTTGATAAAGTATCATGCAGACATATCCAGGACAACTCGAATTGTTCCGGGGGCTCCAATATATTTGTTATATATTGTATAATAGCAAACGGAGTACACAATTTATTTTTATAAAGGTCTGAATTGGTAGGGATGTGCTACGAATTATTCACATATTTTGTGTTTTTTTCAACTAACAATTAAATTTAACTGCATTTATTGTTGTTTTACAAATGTTATCTGCGGAAATGATTAGATTTTTCATTGTCATATTTATGTGTTATCTTGTTTTTGCTTCGTCCAAGTATCGAATAAGCTTAATTTTTGCTATTTTTAAATGTCAAATCTATTCAAATTTGATATCCAAAACATGCTTTAACAATTGTTTTTCGGCACTAGACCCAAACATAAACCATCGTCCGACTTTGTTTTGTATGCTTGAACAATTGTTGTATGTATCTAAACTATTAGGACAATGTGAGCTGATCGGGCGAAATGCACGAATCGCTACTGTGGATTCAGCAGAAAGCGAATGGACCTACTACACCAAGTTCTGCTGTGAATAAGAAGATCTAATTCAACAAATGGATCAATGTCATCTAGTTCTAGTGGGTATAAGATGCTAAATTGATGATTTGAAAATGAATGATTGTTTGATAAAATAAAATTCAAAATAGAAATTATGTAATATCATATGAATTCGGAATTCAAAACTATTTTAGTTGGAATGAGAACAATATATACTTGTTTAGTAGTTGCTAAGAAAAAAAGTATTTTGGAAAATATTGTTGAGGGAAACGAAAGCTCTATGTCAACAATATAAAAGATAGTAAAACGCGTTTTAAGTATTAGTCTTGGCATAATTGGATAATTAGATACTCAATCTGTTGCTTTCGGGAGTGTTAACGAATATGAAATGGAGGAGGTAGAAACCTTGTTAAAATAACGCCACAAAGTTGGTTCACTTTGTAGTGTCACAACACGTTAAAAGTCTGGCCACACAGGAAGCTCCTTTAAGTTATTTTCCTCAACAAAATGCATTCTAAATAGGAAATTAAAAACAACTCGCTATGTTTTAAAAGCCTGACCAGTTTTGTTATGGAAAACTAAAGAAGCCTCCTAAATGGCAGTTTATGACAGAAAGAATGACCTGGGTACCTTATTGAAATGAAAAAAAAGATAAAATAGAATAATGGTAAGTTTCGCTTCGCACAAGTGGTGGTTCTATATTTGACTGATTCAGTTGTCACATGTTTGTACAAATATATTTGGTTAAAACATAAACCTGCACACCATTGAGTCGCAAATTGATAAAATCCAATCGAAGTTTTATCCAGATTCAAATATAAGTCCCCTTTATTTCAATAATGATAAATGATTATTATTATCTTGATAATTGAATGCATATGAAAGCTTATCGTCATTAATGAATTGGTGTGTATGCGTATATGTTATATGAAATCTGTCTGTCAGTCCGTCTCTTACAATAACGTAAGCTATTTCAAAGGTCACAAATTTGTTATCCTTTAAATAACTAAAATATTGTCTCAAAAGACCAACCAAAATTTAGTCGAATAAAACGCACCATATAAGGCTTATTCAAGCAATCTACAAAGCCACGTGTCGTCTTTAAAACTTTTTTTGAATAACACTGCAATTGATGCTTACCATATTTAGGAAATGTAAGACGCATACTAGTAACTCCCATGTCTTGATCCCACGATAAATTCAGTTTAGGCATTATTCTTGATAAAACCATGGTGGAAATGCCCACAAAAATAATAATGCTTTTGGATATACATTCAAATAAGTACAACTATTGCTAAAAATTATAGAAATAGGACTTGCCCTCCAGACATTCCGGAATATTAACAAATATGTATAAGTGATTTGCAACGTAAATCACGGGGAAAATTCACATCACTGATGCTCTCGTTTCTTGATGTTGATAATTCTGTATTTGTTGTCATATTTATGTGTTTTTGTTTTAAATTATTAACAGTTGTGATAATTCCTTTTAACCATTGCAAGAAAAACGTGATTATGATTCACGGCTAGCGTTTAATTTATTGTAAAATGAAACAAAAAGGTGTTCACGCTCTGTCTATAGTGACTGGTATAACCCATTATTGTGCTTTACGGTTTTAAAGCCAGGTAATTAACAATCTATATTTTTCTGACTGGGTTCCATATTAAAGCCACTGAAAAAGAGCTTTGCAATCTACCTTAATACAATCGACTCTAGGCGAAAATTGCAATCGAAAGTAGTTATTAAAAGTTAGTTATTAAAAATCCTTCAATGCATTGTGCACTTTTGATGTTTAATCATCTATCTGACTTTTGACATTTTGTGCTGATAAACATTAGATTGAACACAATGACGATCGACGCAAAACAGTGGTGAATCCATTATGTTTTATCTAGAAAAACCTCGTCCATTCTTTGAAACCGATCCTCAATAGAAATTGTTAGTACATTTAGCAACTTTTTTTTTTGGTAATTTTCCACAAAAAGAAAAACATTACCTTAAATTTTAATTATTTTCCTTATTGTTTTGTTATTTATTTTGCTTAATTACGCTGCCGTCTTTTTTTTTACAATAAATGGCTTTATTATACCTGTGATGTAGAGGTAAAATTCATTTTACCGTTATTTTATATCGAATTTCCTGAAATCGTCGTCTTTAAAAAATATATACAATGACTATTCCACCAATATTTTTACGTCAAATGGTAGGTTGTTCAATTATCCATCCATTTTAAAGGTGATTGAAATCAAAGATCAAGCTAAAATATTTAATTTAATTTTTCTAATCGACCTGTGTGTCATGGTTATGCTAAATTCTATTTACCGTTATTTTTGCTTTACGGTGAAGGATATGATTTTATATTAACGGATTTCACATTGGTTTCCTTCTTAAGCAACATATCAAATTCAATATTCATCTAAAGAGCTTGAGACTCTTTTGAGCACTGATTTGTGTCCATTTTTCATGTGATTGAGATCCCTGAATGACCCTTTTATAAAGTGTGTACAATAAAAAAGAATACTTTCTTGTAAAGATGTTTCGAAAGCATGATTCACAATTTGGTCAGTACAAAGTG
>LQRL01106002.1:9102-19866 GCA_001703475.1 Hydroides elegans | reverse complement strand
GTTGATGTGATAAATTGATTAACTAAGCAGGGCTCAAATTGAGCAAATATTACAGCAGTTTCTAGTTTTCTCAAAATAGCCACTACATCATTCTTTAAGTTAGCGATTGATTTATTGCGTCATTGCTTTGTTTACTGCTTCAAGCTCTCTGATTGGGTGTCGCATTAGCTAATAGCAGCATAACCCTCTCGCAGCCCCGCCCATTTTGTATTGGGGTGTGACACTGGGGTGATAGATCATGGGGGTGATTGACAATTGGAGCAACATGCACTAAATTCATAGTCTGCCTTTACTTTGTAACCTACCTCTATTTTCCCATTGTTTTATTTGACATTTGAAAGAATAGATTCCGGTTAAAGGGTATTAAGAATACGGGCCCGGTTTTCAGTGCTGGCAGATATTTCAATCGGAAAAACACACTTTGAAATCAAAAACTTTTTTTAACATCATATATTTAACAAACTATGTTACAAAACATATCAAAAATGGGCCGAGCATAAACTTCAAGATGTCCTTTATGCTTAGATGCAATTTATATGTTGTTTACTACTCTCGAAGAATAAGTTTTTTGTTCCACAAAATATTCTTTTTTACCGCCTGTAAAAACGACACGAAAATAATATATGATTTTTTTCGTAAACGAAAAAAAATCAGATAATAAGTTCAATAAGAAACATCTTATTAAAATGCCATCCCCGTATAAAGAAAAAACATGTTAAGCTATATGTTCAAATGGACAACGTAATTCCTATTCGAAAAAAGAGGGGAGAGCTTACACATTGCCTGCATATATGCTTACGCGAGTGAGTTTACCATTTTCCATGTCTAGAACAATATGAATATCCCATAGACCTATTTGCGATAGTTTATATGAACTCCATATTTTAAAAATACATGGGGTGGCGAAATCAAAATAATCGATTTGGAACCACCGCTTTTAGTAGAACGTCAATATCTCCAAAGATGCGCTTAAACAACATCTGAAACATATACATAATAAAGATGAATGATAGAGATATTCAACCTGAAAATTAGACAAAGATTCACTGCAATTAAGTATTAAAAATGTTATGTTGAACCTCAATATTCCTAGTTTCCTATGGCGAAACCATAATGAAATCCTCTATGTACAAAATCTGTATTTGCAAGCGTGTTTCTTTTAAACAGCTTAATATACAAGTTAGGAAGTGTAAATATTTCTCAAGTAATGTAAAACATTGCGCACCCAATGACAGATTTTTTAAGTGGGTTCAAAATTACTTATTTTAAAATTACAGATTCCGTAGTGGCATTTTCGCAGGACAGAATAAAATATGTATTTACAAGCATGTTTCTTTTAAATAGTTTAATATACAAGTAAAATCTATTGCAAGAACATTTTGCAATAGATTTTATCTAAAATAATAAGGCCCGTAGAATGGAATCTAACATGACAGAAACTTAATTACGTTCAAAACAATATTCTAGCTTTGGTAAATTGTCAGAGCATCATAAACAATATTAAAAAGGATCTTTTCATGCTGGCAGAAATCTCCTGGCAGCGACTCATGAGTTTTCTTGCTGGCAAACAATGAATTAATTTGTAACGAGTCATATTTCAGAGAAATTGTTTTTTTTTTAACCAACTTCTAAAATCTTTCGTTGGGTACTCCTGCATGTAGATCTAAATGTGCTATGAACTGTATATTTATAATTTGGTGGGCACGTGCATATGTTAAAATTACCGTTTACTTATATCATTGTACAGCGGTTTAATTAAAAGGGTGGCATTGATATCTTAATAACTTTCAAGCGTATATGACGGTTGATCATTAAAGAATTTTCATTAAAAATCTCAACAAAAAGTAATTGTTATCAAATTGGAATTGTTGTTTTTGCTGCTGTATATAATAAATTCTACATATAGAATAGGTAGAATTAAATCTAAGATCATTAAAAAAACTGTTCATTAAATGATACAGTTATTAAGAAAAAAATTGCAGTTTTAATAATTTATCTATAGAACATTATCCATTTATATTTATGTATAAATATACACTTGTGTCGTGTGCATTAGGAATTTGTTGCTGATTAATAAAAAAATGAGTTTGATTTGAATTTTATTTATTGTAATGAATTCCTATATAACTACTGATGATGGTGATGATTTTGAATTTGATGTTGAATTTGAAGACAAAAATGCGTTTTAATCAAGGCCTTTTAAATGCATTATATATCTGTATATCTAAAAAAAATCAAATTCTCATTTCAATTTCACCAGGATAACCCCATAACTGTCATTTTTGTTTCAATATACTCTTCTTACAATGAAATTCATTTCATTGTATAAGATGAATCAAAGATGAACAGATAAAAGTTTGGAATTATTAATGCAAAAACGATAATGATAATAGCTTTAAAATAAAAAGTTTCATTCTTTATTTTAACACGTCTTGTAACTTAAATTAACTGTAAAGATTTTTCCAAAATACAAACGCAGCCGTTAGAATTAATAACTTCCAATTCATTTTTCAAAACCTCAACTTCCTTCTTTTCAAACGATGGAAGAAGATCATCTTTGATATGCACTTTTGAATTCTTTTAATAGTTATTCATTAGATATATTTGTTTACTCTACAAATGATTCGTTATCCTCACATAAAGGGTTGCCCGAATGTTATCACTTCATCGCCTAATAATCTGATCTGATGCAAAATGTATATATTAACATTGAGTGACGTATTCTTTCAAAGTCAATCGACAATTCATTATAATTAAACTTAACTCAATCCATCTTCATAATCACTTTTCAAAATTGTCTTCATGAGCAACTTGATTAATATATAATTGAATATCATAAAAAGTACATTTCCCGATTAGATGAGAGAATCTTCATATAAACACTCATTTATCTCAATTCAATTCATTTTCAATTCGAACATATTGTCAAAACGAAAATAATTTGTTAAGCAATCGTCTTTTCATCTTATTCAAATTCAAATAGACATCACTTGTTTTATGAATGAATGCTTTGTTTGCTTAACGGGTTTTCAAGAGTACTTAATAAATATTTGAATTTTTGCTATCGCTATTAACAGGTTTTTGTTCAATAAAATTTTAAACGTTTTACCATGATTGTCATAAATTCATCTAATTGTCCTAAAAACCCAACAAAATGCATCAATATATAAACTCCATTTCCCGGGACAATTGAAGCCGCCTGTTCAGACTTAATTTCAAATTAAACTAAGATCAAAATTGGAGAAAACATGAAATAGCAATCTTTATTTCAAGCAGGGCTGAGATCTTTAAATTTCATTAAAGCGGCCTTTTCGTTTACATTTGTTATAAATACTTTGCCGCAAAAAATGTATCTTTTAATAAGTCTTCTGCTGTCACACGGGCTGGTTAAATATGCCGCTGCAAGTAAGAAATATTTGAATAATTGTGATATTGTAAGATTTTTTAATAATGGGGTTATCATTTGGTTTCATTAGGTGTTGGTCACACGGGAAGCTTTTCCCAGCTTTTTCATCTTAACTCGCCGCATTATACAATGCATTCCTTAAGGAATGTCAAAAACGCTTAGGGAAGCTACCCGTGTGGCTAGGCCATTTTTCATATCGTTATAAAGCGAGCAATATCCTAATTTATATTTACAGCTCTTTTGTATTCAGGATATCTTTGGTTTAGATTATGGACTTTTATGTGAAATAACAATACACTTAGCATTGGTGTCTCGTCAGCGCGTCGAAAAAGGGCTCGCCACATGAACAACCTTTTCGAGCTTATTCTCGCAATGGTTTTCTGAGATCCGCATAAAAAAATACATAAGAGACCCTCCCGCTCGGCAAGGGTCATCCATAGTTCGTCGCATTCGAACGTGACGTTGAGAGTTAAGTTTTCCGAACTAGTTGAATTTTATCGGTTGGTTGCTATATCTGCATATTTTTGTAAACGAAAAGATTGCAGATAATAACTCTTTTTGCAGTGGCCGCAGTGGACCCGTGTAACAACCAGTGCATTGACGGATGGTGCCAACAGGACGACACTGGTTCTTATTTTTGTCGCTGCAAAGCTGGCTTCATTGGTGTCAACTGTGAAACAAGTGAGTTTATTGCAAGCCAAAATGTCTTAGTTAATTCAATGCACTCATGATAGCCAGGCATAGACTAGTCCGATTGTGAGTCAATCGTTAATGTTAGCGCATTCACATGTGAAACACCCTCGTACACAACCGACTAAATTGTATTAATGAAATTCAATGAACTTCGATACGCCAGACATAGACTACTGTTCTTGATCATTGTGAATCATTCTTTTATCAATGTCCTCATATATCTTATGCCCTCGTACAAAAACAGACGAGTGCACTTATAAATTGCCTTTATAGGTTCAATACACTCTTTTATACCAAACATAGAGGAGTTCATTTTAATTCAACGATTTTTTAAATATTTCAATGATAACAAATGAATGCTTAAATATATGTTATGCACTCGTATACAACAGACATAGACGAGTGCGCCAACCACCGCTGTCGCAACGGAGCAGAATGTGTTGACGGACAGAATCGATACGATTGCGTCTGTGCGCCTGGCTACAGGGGGCGCTGGTGTGCTTCGGGTAAGAAATCAAATATCTTGTTAATAGCAAAATATAATTTTGTAAAACAAAATGATTAAATGCCAAAATATATCTGTCATGAAAGTGTATACAAATACATTGTTTAAAGCCCTTCTCTTGTTTTTCATTATATTTTGCGAGAAAAGATAAAGAAGTGTAAGTAAACATTATATATGAAGATTAAGTGAAAGCCTTATCTATTCTCGATTAGATTGCAAGTACATTTATTTTGTTTATGGCTCAAATATTTTGTTTGTACATTGAATACTATTTTGTCTTATAATAAACATAGATTCCATCAAGGGGCACAATTTTCTTTAGATTGATGTTTAAAGTATATTAGGTGGATTTTATATGACCGTATCCTATTTTCAAGATTATCGTTTCCTAGAAATCGACGAATGTGAATCTGATCCTTGTCAAAATGGCGCCGAATGCACTGACTTCATTGCTGGATATGATTGTAGCTGCGTGATCGGATACACAGGGATTCATTGCGAGACAGGTTTGTATTTTATTATAGACTTTTATTATAGACTTGTTTTAAAATTTATCAAAATTATTAGAAAAGTGTCATTCATACGCATGATTATCCGAGCTGTGTGATCGGGTAAACAGGCATTCATTGCGAGACAGGTTTATGTTTTATTATAGAGTTTACTGTTTAAATGTATCAAAATTACTAGAAAAGCGACATTCATGCGCATGATTACCAGGGCGTGTGATGAAAAACTGGTTAGTCGCAATAACGGTAAATATAGATAACTTGAAATTACATTTTGTTCTAAAATTGGATAGATTACAGATGTATTTACATAGGGATATGGGTACATAAATCATGCTATTCGAATCTTCATGTAACCACTTCCTAAGCGTATGTTCCGCATATGCACACGGTGGATTATTAAAAGAAAAAAAGTTTTTAAATGCCTTTCTTCACGTTTTGAGGATTAAGGTTTTAAAGATTTATTCGGGCGAAGTTGTTCGTTTTGCTATTTTAAATCCAAAAGGTTTACCTATCTTCTATTTTTCTAAACTTCAGATATCGATGACTGTTTGACCAATTCGTGCACCAACGGAGCCACGTGCGTGGACGGGGTCAATGAGTACTCTTGCACGTGTGTCCCAGGATTCACTGGACTCTACTGCGAAACAAGTAAAGTGCATAGACTCTAGGAGCGCTCTAGGTTTAAATTCCATTAAAAACAAATATATTCTATAACAATAGTCCCTGAAGTGACTAAAGCTGAGCTGCTTTGTTAAATGTCCGCCTTCAATTCATTTTGGTAATAACATAGGTTATTTATTATAAACATTAAAAATTTAGAATTTGTATCGATCGATTGATAATAAAGGAAAGCAGTTAATCAGCTGTTCTTTACAAAGATAACTTTCAGCTGGCCTCTAAAAAAATCAAACCTAACGGGGAGTTTGCGGAGCGCATTTCATGTGTTTCGAATTACTCATAATTACCAGAAGCATTAGAAAGACCTGTGTATTAGCTAACCATTGGTTAATAAACACTTTATTTTAAAATATATTTACTATGCTAGCATCAAAGTTAAAACCTGATAAACGAACGAAAAAAGTATAAGAACGAATCGGATCCTAACATTTTCAACAAAAATAAGCAAGTAATTTTCATAATGACATCCTGATATATACATAGTGTTAACCTGTCAATGAAAATTTACTGTTTCATTTTCTGTTTCCAAAGCGATTTAAAGCTTGTTTGATCTGTTATTGTGTTTTTATTCAAATGCGATTCAAATTTGATTATTTATTCAGACATTGACGAATGTGCGAGCAACGCGTGTACAAATGGAGCCACGTGCGTAGATCTCGTCAATAAATTCTCGTGCACGTGCATGCCCGGGTATACGGATCCTCTCTGTGCTACAGGTAGAAACCTATTCATATATAACCTTATTCTAAGTTATATATACGAAATTCCATTTGCTATTGTTTGAATTATTTTCTCGTTTCTTGCCATCTATTCAGACTTACATGTATAGGTCGCGTCTACGTTTATGAAAAAAAAGAAATAATATCAATGCCTAATCATAGGACATAAGATAATGATTATCAATAATTATCTTTGAATAATAGAATCCAACAGTTATATATATTGTACTATAATTTTCAATGGATGACTTCAATTTTCAATGGATGACTTAATAGAATACCAGATATTGCAAGAAGAACTTTTGAAACAATTAATGGACTGATGTTCTATGCAGTGTTTATTGTATCTCTTTATTCATTCATCTCTCAGAATGAATGTAAATCAAACCCATGCGCCATAACGGCGTCTGCATAGAAAATGCAATATAAATACGATTTACTCAGCCATGTACTTTACATTCATGGCTTATATTTACTATACCCAATTCTATGTTTCATATTTTTCTTCATATCTCAGACATAAATGAGTGTGAATCGAACCCTTGCGTCAACGGGGAATGCATCCAGGATGCCACTGCCAGCTACTTTTGCGATTGCACGGGAACTGGATTCGAGGGAACGCACTGCGAAATCAGTAAGTGAGCATGTGTTACAGACTGATGTAACCCGTGGTTATTTCATATCATGAAGTAATTGATGCACTGATCAAAATCAGTTTTCATATTATTCTAGCTAGAACAATATTTATAACATCATAGTACTTATTATCAATATTCTAAAATGAAGTTATGTTGCATACTTTTATAGGTAATAGAATTATATAAAACAGAGAAAACTTGCAATGTTTGATAGATTTTGAATCGCCGCAAACATTGCATATAATTCTCTGTTATCTCATTTGTGCATTATTATTTATGAGTCCGACTCAAATCAAAAACATCACAAAATTACTTTGAGCTAAATTATCTAGCAACGATTTAACAACACAATCAGCGAGTATCTTTATTACAAACATTTTAAGATTCTGATGACTGTCACAGTACACCTTGCCAAAATGGAGCCACGTGTCACGATTTCGTGCGTGCTTACACGTGCACGTGTGCTGCAGGATTTACCGGGTTCAACTGCGAAACAAGTGAGTAATAAAAAGGAAAAAAATCGATGCAATAACTACAAGATGCCAATCAAATTGAGGACAGGGATGGAATAAGAAACATTTAAACGGTAAACGTCGCACCTCCCAAACTTGAAAGTAGGCAAATAAACTTCATAAAACTGATTTCAAATATTATGAATCATATATGGAGTGCAAGATTTCAGTCGCTTTGTTTTATCAAAAGGACGCTGTTGCTTTTCTTTTAAATTTTCTCATATACAAAGAGAATAATGCCCAATCCCTTAGCAATACTTATGACCTAATGGCCATGAGAATATTTGTTTTTGGAATATTATATACTTATGCTAAATGGATGCTGATATTCTTATGAGTTTGCGAAATCAGCAGGTCTGTGAAACTTCCTCATTTTGCTTTTCGATATACTTTAATTTAACAAAGTAGGGCCTTGCCGCACAGGAAACATTTTCGAACTTTACCCAATTTTAAACATTCTTTGTAAAAGTATGAAAAAATACACCAAGCCTTTAGAAACACAGCGAGTGTTTTTCGATTATGCATAACGGGAAAAGGCTAAAGAAAGGTTTCGGCATATCCAGGTCCTAATCTATCGATTTATTTTTTCTTAAATTTGCATGTCCAACGTTTTTATCCAGATATCGACGAATGCATAGGAAACGAGTGTGTCTTCGGTCTGTGCGTGGATGAAATCAACCAATATCGCTGTGATTGCACGCTAGGGTATACAGGGGCACTGTGTGAAACAGGTAGAGTCTATAGTCTGAAGATATAGATTCTAGAGTCTATAAAGTTTGGATTTTAAAACGACATCTAGAGCCTTATGGAAAACCGGAGGAGTATCAAGATAGAAGAATAATCAATGTATGGCTCTAAGTTTTACCAGCAATTAAGATATTCCAATTCGAACCTGTGATGTAAGTTTTTGTTTTAAAACAATTTAAAAAAAAGCTACACGATGCCAATAGCATACATTTTTACATGTTAACATATGCAATCATTTTAGTTTATTACCAATGTCGGTTTATCCAAAAACAAAACCCATGACAGGACCAGCCGCGGAACCTGACAGATCGAGGCTTAAAAACGTCGACCTAGGTATGTAGGTAACAAAGAATTTATTTATTTATAAATCAATTTCTTATTTTACAGAAATCGACGAATGCTTAGGAAACTCGGAATGTCTAAACGGGGCCACGTGCGTGGACCACGTGAACATGTTTACTTGCACATGCGCAGAAGGATTTACAGGAGATCGGTGTCAAACGAGTGAGTTTATCAAATAAGGGCGGCCTGTTTAAATGCATATTCAATTTTAACTTGATAAAACTTTGACTAAATTCAGTTATAACAGTTACAAATGACGACTGACTTTGAAATATAAATTTGATTGTGGACTGTTACAAAATGCGTTTAGCAACTAATATATAATTATAACATATAATTATTTTATCAAAAAAATATGAAACAAACAGCAATTACGTAATAACTGAGTAAATATTAACCCATATCCTCAATTAGAGGCTCTAAGATATAACTTATGCAACAAAATGTTTTCCTATTTTCCTGTCTTTAAAGTTGATGTTCCTATGCATTTTGTTGTAAAATCTAACTGTGTTTTATATATTTTCAGATATTGATGATTGTCTAAACAACATGGAGTGTCTCAACGGTGCAACATGTATTGACGGAGTGGCTTCGTTCAGCTGTTACTGTGTCCCTGGGTACACTGGTTCCTACTGCGAAACAAGTAAACAAGTTTCCGCTCATATTAAAGAAAGAATCATTTCATTGTTGTTATCCTAAAAGGTAAGCAAGGCATGTATGTGTCCCTTGCTACACCGATGCCTTCTGCGAAACAAGTAAGGATGACTTATATGAATTTTAGTTTTATCATAAATAGAGTATTTTTTATTCAAGTTGCATCCCAACGCCTTTCCTAAGTTCCTTAGCATGACACTAAAGCTGTTTGTGTCCCTGGGTCCACGGATGCTATCTGTGAAGAAAGTAAGGAAATCGAATTGTTACTTCCAAAAAAATCGTATAACACCAACAGTTCCTTACAACAATTATCTTATTGGTTCAAATGTCGAGGGCACTCAACGGTTTATTCGGGTAAATGTCTATTCTTTTCACACGGTTTGCTTGCTTGCAAAACACCCGAACAGAACAAACATGAAAAATATGTCACATAATTTCCTTGCAATTTTTCCAGAATAAACATATAAAGGATTTTTCCTTTTTCAGAAAAAAGAAATCACCAGAATAAAGAAATGACAGTATCAAAACTATGAATTATACTGGCTTTTCCTTTTTCAGAATAAATATCACCTAAAAAAAGATTAACCCAAATGTCATCTAATTCATTCAAACGATGATTAACCCATATAATGCGCACCAGCTGGCACATATGAAATCACGAAGATAAAGGGAAACTTCCCACTCGGCAAGACGTCCACGGACGTTGAGCGGACGCCCTACTTTGGGCCCGTATGAAAGTTTTCCGGACGTCCTTATTCGTCGCGGACGTAGAATAGACGTAGCATGGACGTCGCGTCCTAATCGGACGTACCAATTACGTTCTACGGACGTCGGGACGTAAAAGGACGTCCGGGAAACTTTCATACGGGCCCAAAGTAGGGCGTCCTCTCAACGTCACGTCCAAATGCGACGTACTAAGGACGACCCTTGCCGAGTGGGTTAACAAGTGCGCTATACATAGCTACGGCTTATTGTTTTATCGCCCACTGACGTCATCTTAATTCTTGTAGCAAATAAATAGTTTTGAAATCTTAATTCTGGTAGGAATCTTAATTCTTGTAAAATATTATTTATTTTGGTAGGAGATATGTTAATTCTTGTAAAACATTTTAATCTCAAAAATAAAAGGTCTATTCTTGTAGGAAAGGCTCTGAAAAGTTCCTTGCAACATCAAAAATGTTCAACTTGCTTCCAAAAAAAGAATAAACATTTTCATATAAAAATAAACAATTGGTATTGTGCGATGTATTAAGATAGTTTTCTACATGATTTAGGCCACTTGTAACAGGTTTGACCAAAAACATCCGTTGAGTGCCCCTCAAATGTTAGAATCCATATAGCATTCTGATACGTACATGCTC
>LQRL01105997.1:21472-42128 GCA_001703475.1 Hydroides elegans | reverse complement strand
GGTCCGATATGACTCATTTACGATCCCAACCTTTATTAGCACCCATACTAACTTTATGTCAAATATTATTGCGATTGGTGAAGAATTGTAGCCTTGAGTGTGTTCACAAACTCCATATATGAAGGGGGCTATTGGGGATTTTATTGGGCCAATTTTCCCTGGTTGGATATGGCTCATTTACAATCCCAACCTCTTTAAGCACACATACTAACTGTATGCCAAATATAATTGCGATTGGTGAAGAATTGTACCGTAGCATTGAGTGTGTTCACAAGGTAATTGTTTACAGACGGACAGGCATACAGACGGACAGACGGACACGATGACAGCAATAGCCTTCAGCCAAAGTGTTGGCTGAGGGCTGAAAATGGCTTAATGGCTAAACCGACCTGTTCTTGAGCCATGGTAGACAGCGGTGCAAAGTCCTGCAGACTCATAGCCATAGTGAAGTAAGTAGACGAGAGTTCCCAAGTGATCGAGTCCCATATATCGGGTTGCGTGTCTCGCTTTTCTAATAGACTCAGCGCCTTCTGGTACTCATCTTGTGCCTGAAATCGATCACGAAAATAAGAGGATTTTTTGTGTGTTAACATAAGCTTAATTATATATATAATAATAGTTTATAAAATGGAAATGTGCAGTGTCAAATCACAGAAATATATTAGAATGTGCATTATCAAAGATTTTAATATATGACATTTCGCCTTTCAAACAACATATAAATATTTGTGTTGTTTTATATAAATATTTGTCAAGTAAGTTTTTATTTCATTACTCACGGAGGCCTTAATCAAACCAACTGTTTTACAACTTATAGCTTTCTGAAATCGACAACCGTTAACGGAAACATCTTTTCGATCCCTCTTTCTTACCCGCACGAAATGAGCCCGTTCCGCGCCACTGAACTCCTTTAACCTCTGCCCCGTGTCCACATACTGCGCCTCGTGATTGGCCCTCAGGCGCATCAAGCGACCTCGGTTGCTATGCAGCAGCCCCTTTACTCGCCCTCGCCCCTCACTTACCCGCACAAAATGAGCTCGTTCCGCGCCACTGAACTCCTTCAGCCTCTGCCCTGTGTCCACATACTGCGCCTCGTGATTGGCCCTTAGCCTCATCAAGCGACCTCGGTTGCTATGCAGTAGCGCCATGTTGACGTGGTCGCCAAGGGCCTCGAAGTGCGCGATGCCGCGGTGGAAACACGCGTCGCTCTGGTCTATGAGGCGCGCGTTCACCTCAGAAGCATCTAGAGAATATGATCAATTGCTTTATTTTACGATTTAGCATCTTCCAAGGTAGTAAAGAAAGGTTATGGCAGCGCCCAACGGGATTGGGTCTTTCGGGATTGGGGTATTCATATTTTATAATATATTCAAAGGATGCCATGTGGTATGATCTTATGATTCGATTTCTCATAATCATATGTCTTAGGCGGACGCGGGAGTAGAAATTCAAAATGTTTCATGAGTTTCAACTGCCCCTGGTTTCTGTTACCTTTAAATGAATCAACCAATTTATTGCATTTACATTTATTTCAGCCAAAAATATCAAATTTCTTTATATTAAGTGAAACATCTGTAAACAATTTAAATGTATACCTACCTTTCTCGGTGTTCCTTTGTGTGGCCAGATTCATATAGAACACCCCAAGTTCGTTGAGCGCATTGGCCAATCGCTTCACAATGTCGGCCATGTTGGTCACGTGACTGGTCTTGGCCAATTGCAGCGCGTGCTCGTAGATGCGCACTGAGCGCTCGAAGTGCGCCTGCGCGGTCGGGCAGAAGGAGTCTAGCCAATCGTATTCTGGTAAGAAACAAATATACAATATTAATTGGTAATAGACGTCATGAGGTTGTTTGACTAAAGCTTTCATGATTAAAGTTGATTGAAGAGCGAGGTCCAACCAATCGTATTCTGGGAAGTCAATGTTGTTGGAACAGTGTTTAGGTATTTTTATATAACATGAACAAATAGTAAAAACATGTGCCTAAGGCGTCCATTCAGTCATATTCTGGTGAATTATATATGAATTGAATTATTATTTGACGTTATTAGCTTTTTGCCATTTTTTTAGCGATTTGGTGATTGAACGATGAACTAAGGTGAGGTTAACTTCATCGTGTTCAACCGGTTGAAGTAAAATAACATGATCTACTGTCACACCAACTTTTCTTTTTGCAATGTCATGCGCTCACAAGGGCAGTTTAAAATTGTGATACATGTATTCTAAGCTCTTTGATACAAATAAACTATTCGATACTTCATAGGATTATGCACCAAAATAAAAATTTAGCCCAAATATGTCTCAAAATAAACCCGTATAATTACCCAAATAAGGGATCTCCACCCTTGCGCTCTCCTGAATACCCATTTGATAAGGAAAGCTGAACCGCAGTTAAGAACACTTCACATGTTTGTTCTGTCTCATTAAATCCACTATAGTTACATATCATTGATTAAACTAGACCTACCCCAATACGTGACCTCTGCCCTCGCGCTCTCCTGAATGCCCAGTTCCTCCTCGCTCAGTGTCTCCATCTCCTCCTTATGGCCCCTGAGCGTTTCTTCTTTGTTCGTCGAATGTGCCAGCATGAGTGAAGAGTCGCCCAAAAGACGCAAGGCCGCGGGCACAATGGCCGCGTGCTCTTGGGCTTTGCGTGGGTTCAAGGTTTTGATCGCACCTAGAAGGGATAAAAATGTTGGGAGTTTATCATAGGTTGTCTAAAGAATTGGTTTAAAAGACGGAGGGCCGCGGGTGCGATCGCCTCGTGCTTTTGGGGCTTGCGTGGATCAAGGGTATTGATGACACCTGGTTCAAATAAGAGTGAATACTATTCATCGAAGGGTTGGCGACGGGTTGATAATTTGTATGAGCCTAGATAAACATCTAGGGTGGATTTCACAGCCCATGTCTGGAATGGGTTTAAATGTTAAAAGAAACGCGAACCTGGTCTAGACTGTAAAATTGGTTCACGGTGTATCTTTGAATTCATCAATAACGGATAATGGTTTTGGGGTATAATATTTATAACGTTACAAAAACCTCTAATCTACGCAGGAAGCGATTGATTAATTTTTATCTTCAATCATTAGAACATTAAATCTGCAGCCTGTATGTAGTAATAGTATACGAAGACTGTTGTATAGTCTTGTGTAAATGTTCTTACCATGACACAGCAACAACAATTTGCCCAGTTTCATCACCTCTCCAAAATGCCCCTCTTTCAGCCTCGCCTCTCCTAGCCCTAGCAACGCCACAGTACCCTTCCATAGCAACAGGGCTTTGGACCACACGTGCCACGAGTTGTTTGGGAGCATACCACTGAAGGAGGGGGTGGAGGGCGTGGTCAGTTGGAGCGTGGAGGTGTCGGGAAGGGCGTCACTTAGGTCGCCCTGTATAATAAAGAATTGAAATAATTGAAAATGGACATATAAAAACATATATTTATATGAATAAGGTAAATACAAGTTTTAAAAAGTTCGAGGAGACTAAAAGGACCAGATCGCATATAAAATATTGTTGTATAATGTGCTGATATATATATATTTTTTTCAAGTAGGATTATCATTGTAATTCAACAATTGGATTAACGTATAGGTATATCGACTACCAGAGATTCAAACCTAGACAAAATTAATGAGCCCAAATCTAAAGCTTACATGTAATTTATGATTTATCTATTTATGTTTATATATTACCTAATTTCCACTTTTGTTTAATTTATAAACATCAATTTCAAATAGATGAAAAAAAGCTTGCGCATCCTACATACATAGGAAGGTGGCGACGGTGGTGTTTTTTCCCTCTTGTAGGCCATGGGAATCGCCTCGGACGGGTTGCATTCAGCTTGGGCGTCAACGCGCTGAGAGTCCGATTTGGCTTGGGTGGCTGCGTTCATGTCCAAGCAGGATAGGCCCTGATTGGAAAAGATATGAGAATATATCCTATTGAAAGGTTCCGTTTGTTTTTAAATATTGTTTTATGAAAGCTCAACATTTTCCGATCGTCATGATGTGATGGTTTTCAATACACAGTAGATTCTCATTAATCGAAACTCTTTGGGATAGGGAAAATGGATGCCGATTAACGAAGGTTTCATAATTATATACAGTAGTTTTATTTGCCATGAGCAGCTAAGACGAAATAATCAGTTCTGAAAAAGCGATAGTTCCCATTAAAAGAGTTCAATTAACGAGAACCTACTGTTTTCTTGTGTTATTCAATTTTTAAACAACCACTATTCGTCTTTCTATTTCACTGCCAGTTACTCCCTATCATCGCCCATCCAAACTAGCTTCCTCTACTATCGCCCACACTCACATGCGCCACGTGGCCCACAGCCTGCAAACATCGCTCAGCGGCACTTCCGGTGATCGGAGGGGCCCGGATGCGTCCGAGTTCCTTGATGCTGCCGTCGTGTGGGATGGCGTCCTGTAGGGCCACTACGTCAACGGAAACTACAGGGGGAGAAGGATCGTCGATTGTGGTGTTTTGATCGATAGAGTCACCTGTGTCTTCTGTCTTCTGAAGAATAAATTACAAACATAAAATGATGCATCATACAAGACAATAGATGAATGATATTTCTGGAATAAAAGTTCTATTGTAACGGAGGTAACAGGCGGAGATTAGTGGTTAAATTTTGTGGACATATACTTATGAACCAGGTACTACATGAATGCTCAGTAGAAATATGCAGGTAATCCAAAAGAAACATTCCGTGTGTCTCTTTTTTTTTCGAAAAAAAAAAAACTTTCAGGTACAGTTCTCATTGCTTTACTATTTACAATGTAAATATTTTAATCTACTTGACTACATAGTTAGAATTTTAGTCGATATCGTGGATGTTCTCAACATTTCGAATACAAATAGCAATTTTAAGTTTCACATCCAAAAGGTATGAATTAAAATGGCACCATTATATCTACACTCTTACGTTGACCAAATGTATTCTCACTTGATGCCGCGGTTCAGCTTTAACGGGCGTATGCTCATCGTTGCCTTTTGGATTGTTTCCAGCGCGGGGAAGACCTGTGGAATCATAGTCATCCGTTCCATCTTCCTCGACATTTGGTTCTACAAGAATCAAACTAGTTTTTAAAGGCTTGAATTATCTAAAACTTTAAGAGAAGGAAACCATTTAACGTACAATAGGCAATTTGTAAATTAAATAAGTACCCTAAGGGAAATAGATTTGATTTAACAAAATATTTCGACATATTAAACGCATTAGATTAACTTAAATGACAGATTGCAGGCTTTTTATTCTACAAGTCGCGAACGATAGCACAAATCAAGGTGTTTACAAAACCTATTGTAATCCTCGCAGAAATGAAAATCTACTCACCTGTTATAGTTTCATCCAAGTTGCTGCTGACTTCCGATGTGTCGTCATCGGTTTCTGTGCTTTCCCCACTATCAGTGACGTCATTGCTTTGTGTGCTCAAGTCATCCGCAGACGAAGAAGGCAACATGGCGGTGATGTTGGTGACATCGTCGGAGAGATAGATTTCGCAGAGGAGCAGATGCGCTGATGTCACGGCCTGTTGGAAGGCAAATGTATTATGAAGTTTCTTTGATTTGATTTGGATTCGGTCATTCATAATCGATTCGTCTGTCTTGTTATGTACAATGGTACTAAGTATTTTCATATTGATTTCGGGTTCGCTCAGTTTTATATGGTTCAAATTGCATCATAATTGCACTGGTTTCATATAATTTGTTCAGGATGATTCATAATGAAATAAAGCCGAATAGACATAAAATATCAAGAAAAGAAACATCAATAGATTTACATCTACTGATGATCAGTAGATGAAATGTAGATCAGTTATCTATTGCGAAAAGTGAATGCGAACAAACATTTACAGGTATATAACCGTCTCTTCTTTAAAAATGTTTTCTTTTATTATTATATAACGACGTTAAATATGACTGATTGCACTTCATACCTGCGAAAACTGATGTTGATCGAGCAACCTCAAACAGTTCTCAAGCAGCTTCCTAATCGTGGCCGCTTTCTTCCTTCCCGCCGTCTGCCACAAATTGCGCGCCACGCGGTACAGAAGAATACCAACAGGCACTGTAAATGGATTCTCTGTCTCTGTGTCGGATTCAGCCTCACAAAGAGTGGTCAGGTCGTACAGTTTGACTATGTCGTCGCCTTGACCTAAGGGAAAAAAGAGTTTATGTTTACTTTGATCAGTTTTCGATTTGTTAAGAAAGCTATGTCGTCAACTTAGCCTAAGGAGAAAGGATTATATGGAAGAAAATAAATATGATGGGGATATTGGTTACAGTGAATTGTGACGCTTTTATCGTGTTATATCCCTTACATTCATGTTAATGAGATGTAAACTGCTTGCGATATTAAGAGTTTCAATGAACGAAGTTTTCACGACGCAACGTGCAAGGTGTACTTCTTTCCGTAGGACCGTACATGTATACATTGTGTAACATATATCAATTCACGTAAACCATCGAATATTAAAACCAATATGTTTCTTGCTTCCTTTATATCACCAAACGCAATCGCCTTCTCAAACTATTTTTTTTTTCCGTTTCAATCAGTACACATATTTCATACATGATACCTTTGAAGAGCCAATAGGTGTGTCCCTCCTTGGTTGTGTTTGATTTGAGAAAAGAGAGGATGTTTTGCGCAATGTCTTTCACAACTTGTGGCGAGAATTGTGACTCGCGCATGTTCGGTATGTCTTCGGTCTTAATCAGCTCATATTTCTGAAAGATAACATTTACATGTACGTATATTTGTTACGATTTGCATGCTTAACTATCGAAATGTCGTAAATCAAATAAATCATATATATATTACATGTAGTTTAAAGTGCTCCCAATACAAAACGTTTCATATCTTGATATGAAACATTGTTGAGGCATAGTCTACCTCAAATCAATGCTTGTTACCGTGTGAAATATTAGAGCACTAGCCATACATAGAGAAGTCACGTACAAATAATATTTGGATCAGTTTGGTATAGTAAGACAGACTGATATACGGACAGCATGAGATTTTTTTTCTCGTTTCATGAGTATTAATCAGGATCCATAGCAAAAATCAGAATTAATATTCAAATATACTTTAGGATGCTATGAACCCCAAGTATTACCATAAACCATATTCTTTACATTAAAAACGCCATTTCATTGCCATAAGGATTTTACCTGCACTATACCATCGACGTGATAGCACATGGCCAGTTCAGGAACATTGCACATGAGATTGTCGAGCCAGTAGTCCATGCCAGTCAGCACGTTGATCGGCTTCGTGCTTTCTCTGTCGACATATAGTTATTAAGTTTGGATTTTTATTTTATACAAAAAAAAAAGTGTAAGAAACATAGATAAGAGATAAGATTAGAAAGCGTCCATTTAATTAGAGGCGTCCATTTAGTTGATCTGCCATAATATATGCAGTAAATGTTATAGAAATTAATATCTTATAGACTTGGATCAAATTGTAACGTTGGTTAGAATACGTTTTTTTTTTGTTTTTATTGTACGTTATATGTTGGTTTAAATATGGTTATAGTTAATCAGTCAAAATAATGCTCAAGTGTTTATGTCTAACGACAAATCACTGACTTCTACGCATTCCTTTACATGTGATTGAGAAATGAGATACATGTACTTAACAGGCACACGATCAAGAGAGGGGGCCTAATTTAACAATCAAGTGGGTCAAGAGACGACTATGTATATGAGTTTACGCATATATTATACATGTATATACATGCCATACCAATTTGTTCATGTGTTTCTACTAAGATACCTTCCCGTTTTCAAAATCAAAAGTATAGTTTATCCAACCCTCTCAAAAGCATTTGCACTTACTTGAGCCTTAGGCTGACACACGGATGCGTTTTTCCGCCGAATATTGGAAGGTCACTGCCGACCAGCATGTGGATATCCTCAAAGGTCCAGTTGACTGTACGAAGAAACTCTGGCTTTTGCTATACGAAAGTATATAAAGTCAAGATTTCTTAATAATCAAAAATTAAGAGTTATATTAATAGCATTGAGTTGCTGTGCTTGTTTTTCTATTCATGCTTGTGATTTTATTTGTTTTACCTATCATTGGATAAGCTCTTAAGCAATCTAAAAAAATCAAAAAATAAAGCCTCGGTTTGAAACAATTCTGAAATGTGTTCTGTTGTATCAGCAGATCAATTATCGATATAATCTATTAAGTTACATTGCAAATTCCTATTCTCGTTCGTTTCTGTGTTCGAAAATGGTAAAAAAAAACCTACGGGAGGTAACGGATCTGGTAGCAGACTCCCAGCTGTTGTGCGGTAAGCGCTGGAATGACTCGGCTGGAATTCTATGGATTCCACGCGATCTGAACCACCAGGTGTTGATTCTTCTTGTGTGCTGATTGGAAAATAAGTTGCTTTAAGATAATTCACATCTACAATCTTGGAATGGTTTATCTACAATATTCTAATATGGTAAATACAACTTTATATGTGTGAATGCTTAAAAAAAAGTCTAAACAAGTTTGAAAATAAATGAGCAACAATTAGCATTTCATAATTCATGTGACATGTATGTAATTTCGTTGAGAAATTTCCGATTTTCATAACTACCTGTAGTACAGGAACTTTGAAAACATATTTTGATTCTGCAAATGCAGTCTGCTCTTATTCTTTTTGACGATCACTCTTTCCTGAAACAGTAATGGATTATAAGATATTGCTAATCATTCAAATAACAAACTGATATTCTGAATTCTCGTACAATATTCATCATCATAAATATTTTGTTAACACTAGGAATGACAAGATAGCGCCAAAACAACAAGAAAGTTTACATTTACCAAATATAAACATTATTAAGAGAAACCTTATTATCATAAACAAAATGAATAAAATGTGTTATCTTATCAGAAAAAAATGTATATTGATAACTCATATCACACATCATGTTTCAGTAGCTTCAATAACATCTATATTACACCGCAAAACATACCCTCTGGAGATTATTGGCCACTGTTTCCTCGTAGAAGCGTCTGAGCCACTGCCAATCATTCTGTTGTTGTCGCAACAAGTGTCGATGAATGTCGAAATCGTCCAGCAACAATGTGTTTCCCACTCGATGCACCATCATGGATATGTGTCCTTTGCTGTATGGGATTTTCAGCAGCTTTTTGATATTCTGCAAGAGCAATACTTAGATCAATAATGACCATTTACCAATTTAAACACAATTTTGTTATTTCAATGTCTTAAGCTAACAAAATCAAGGTCTAAGTATTATGTGCAATAACGTTATTTCTTGTTTTGAACAAAACTCTACGCAGCCATAGATACACCTGTATTTGAAATTATTTCATTTTTTGTTATGATGAAATATCGCACCCTACCTCAGCATCTGAAATGACATCTGTTTCTCCCGCCATGTCTGGGAAACAATTCGCCATGTTGAAACTAAAATATGTATATTCAGAATATATTAGCTACCCAAATAAACATTTTATAATCGAAATATATACAAATAAATCATAGATACAACGGAACGTGTTGAAATATAGGCATTCACATAGGTAAGCTTGTTAAAAATTACCTATATCCCAACATTCTCGCTTGAATGGAATTCGTTTAATCTATGTGTAAACTAAATGGACTTTTTCAAATGATGTTATCTCATTAAATATAAACAGATAGAACAATGGATTTACCTTGGAAACTGATGCCCTTTTGCCAGGGATGCGTTTCGCATGTATTTATACCATTGCGTGCTTCCATGAAGCCAATTTGTAGGTGGTAACTTCAAATTAAAATTTTGCTGCAGTTGCTGAAAGAGCTTTGGCTGTTCCATAGTAGAGTATTGGACAACAGCTTTTGACTTAACGTCAGACTAAAAATAAGTATACGAAAGTTAATATTATATTGATTAGAAAATCACATTCAAATGATGGTGCTTAATGAACTAAGAAATAAAGGGGACGGTATTAGTTGAACATCATGTAAAAAAACAGTTCCTCAAATGTTATAGAATATATATATCAGTTTTCAATAATCGTGAAACGTGAAACAAAGCCGGATGAAAATATGTGACTGAGCTTAGACAAATTACCATAATAAATGTACGAGTACATATAATTAAGTCATTCTATTAAGTCTTATAACCCATTAAAATAGTGTTTAACAGTACATTAATCTGTTTCAAAAGTCTGTGCATATGCTTACTGATCCGTATGACCGTCCGATTTTCCACAAAACATACGAATTTGACATCACATTTGTATTAAAAAATATGCATTTCAACCGGCCCTTACGGTACTTAATCTACACACGAGTAAGAATATTCAATAGACATACTTGTATAATTTACACTCTTAAATTATATCCAAAAGATAACTTTGGATTTCGACGACAATCTTTTATATCAAACATATTGTGAATCGTTTACCACATCTTGAAAATTGCTGAAACAAGGAAGTACAATAGCTTTTGTCATGATTGAGTAATCGTCTCTTATCGAATCCAATCAACTAAAATGAACAAGTAAAATGTTGATGTTTATTACAATACATGACAGAGCTATTTATAGGATGGTAGCAGCTGTTACGAGTCATACACAAGAGTATTTTTTGTCCAGTTTCGAGAAAATTCAGGAAACTGTTTCGAGAAATATATATTTGGAGCCTTATCTTCAGTGAAATGTTGTCTTGAGTCGTGGAATCATATTTATATATAATATACCTTTTCATCTGAATCCTTTGAACAATTATCAGGCTCCTTGTCTGTCGACATTTTGACATGTTTACATTGGGCGATATTATAAGATTTTGAAAATATAATTTGTTCCTTTGATAGTCGTCATTTTCAAGTAGCTTTGCGCAATTTTTTTTTATGATTCCTCTCAAAATGTCACAAAATTTGACTCTTATCAGTTTGAATCAGGGACATCCAACTATATGTTTGCTGTTTTTTTTATTTTGTACTTTTTGTCTTTTTCAAGAGTATAACATAAGATACGCATATGGGTCCAGACAATGTTCTTAGTTTCTCATGCAATGTAGTAAGCATGAAGGGCACCCCACGAACTTCTTTTCAAAAAGTGTTAATTTGAGCCTGAAATCACATAAAACATTGAAATAGGCAATCAATACTTAAATTAAGAACAATTCTTTTATAAAGGTGTTTCTTTTGATGTAGCTAGCTGACCTCGGAGCGCTCATCAAGACCGCTAAAATTGGGAAAGGAACACCTTTTGTGAAAAATGAAAATCTAAATAATTGTAGAAATCAACAATATTTGAATATATATTGATCTAGCATGTCTAGTTATATATCTCTGAATGATAAATAAATACAAATTTTAAAAGTTAATAAGTAAAAAATACACTTTTTTTCAAAAAAAGTGTTCCTTTAATTCTTGTAGCTAGCGGACACTTTTTGGAAATTTGTAGTTAGATCAATTTTGAAAAGGAACACCTTTTTTGAGGAACACCTCATGGGAAGCTCTTCTAAGCATGGCAATTGACTCTCTCAGCGCTGGTAAAGCTGCAGATGCTCATCGTATTTCAGTTGAACATGCAAAATACGCTGATGCCAAGATAATATTACTGTACACAATAAGTTTTAATGCTATGCTCCGACATGGTTTTCTACCGAATTCCCTTATCGGATCTACAATTACACCAGTTGTGAAAAAAATGGTGAATTACAAATACATCCCACTATCGACCTATAACAGTTTCTTAAACAATATCTAAGGTACTCGAAAACATTATCCTTACAAAATTACAACCTCATATTGTAAATAGCTTTAATCAAATTGGGGTTAAAAATAGGCATAGCACGGATCTCTGTAACTTGATGCTTAAGGAAACAATACGACACTATAATAGCCTTGGCTTTAATGTTTATGTATGCTTCATAAATGCATCTTAGGCTTTCGATAGGGTTAACAACATTAAACTTTTGAGACTCTTCAAATAGAAAATGTTCCGAAAATATTAATTTGACCACTAATATACTGGTATGCAAATCAGAAGGCTCAAGTTAGATGGAGATCGAAATACTCTGATTGGTTTGCTGTTAAAAACGGTGTCAGACAAGTGGAAATATTATCCCAATTGCTATCCAATATATATGTTGACGTAATAAGTATCGAATTGAACAAAACTCCCATTCGTTACACAATAGGTGATTTGATCGTCAACCATTTATATAACGCAGATGACCTCAAGTTATTCAGTCCACCTCATAAAGGCTTACAAATATTAGTCAACGTGTGTAACGGAATCGATAGCGGTTTACATATAAAGATAAATAAATCTAAAACGGTATACACAGTATTTAAAACAAAGAACGACAAAGATAGGATATGTCAGCAATTCTGAATGATTATGCTATAGAGTATTGTAAAAACTATAAATACCTTGGACACACTGTAAATGCATTTCTTGAAGATAAACAGAGGTCATATCAGAAAGATATTTACTAGGCGCAACAAGTTAATAAATACATTTATGCACGGTTCAGATTGCGTTAAAGTTACTCTATTTGAAACATTTGTGTCCAATTTCTATTGCGCCCATCTATGATATAGTTAGCCAAGATACCCGACACAGCCCTACTTTGATATGATAATTAGAGGTGTTAATGTAATAAAGGTAATCTCGAGAAGGTAGATAAATAGCATATCGAATCGTGTATTCTCATCTGAAAATGAAATTCTTAGGAGTATGATAAAAGGTGACATCTTGTTAAAATCAAAGTTATCTCTCAAATGGAATGACATGCTATATAGTATAAGAAGATGTATTTAACATGAATATATATTCTTTTATATGTCAAGTTGACAATTATATGGACCAAAGAGTCTGAAACAAGAAATAAATAAATTGAGTGATTAAATTAAATGTATGTTTTGGAATAGTTTAGTCTTCTAAGTGATCAAAGAATGGTTATTTGAGTGCCCATATATATTTGGTATATTTATTACCTTTTTATCGTTGAACTATTTCTACACTCATGAAATACATGAAATGCAAGTCGTGAACATTATGTGAAAGATATTTCGCATAACCTATTGATTAAAGCATATAAGCCTAACGTATTATAGCTTGGACGTTTTTAGCCAATGTTGTCCGTATTTATAAACCGACATTAAGAATCTACTTGTTCGAGAAAAATCTAATATTTAGAAAGGTTAAAGAAAACTTATTTTGTAATTCGGTTTGTGAACACATTCAAAATCTCAAAAAGTTTAAAAATCCAAAAGACACATCAATGTATAGAATGTAATGCATCATAATAAATTACACATAGATTAGACAGACTGAATAGCGGTTGGATGCGAAAGTATATTGTTTTGGTCATACTTTCATAGGAATCAGGTTCAGAAAGCATTAAACTGTCACAAGGTTTCCAAAATAGCAAGAAAAACCCATTCAAATGCAATATGTTTCAAAGGTACTGAAATTACCATGTATGAATTTAGTTTGAACCTTTGAATATTGAGAATTTTTGAACATGTCGATTCCTTGGACGTGAATATTGAAATAAGGTGTTTATATATTTCAGGGTTTTGTCAGATGCCAATGATGATTGTTATCATTAACGATGATGACATAATCCTCTGAATATAAACAAAGTTATGGAAAACAATGTAAAAAGCTACTGTAGCATAATGTCAAGAAGTGTATAATAATGAGTATCCAAATTTTTTTTTTTTTTCATCATTTGTATTAAGTAAGGGTGAAACATGTTGATCTTATTCCCTGATTGGTTTGGCTGTTCATGCTCACACTCAACACAGTAACAAATGGGTCTAAACAAGGTGGAATTTACTTTGCCATTTACAAATAATTCCATGCACAGTAGTAAAAATGTCATCTATTTTTGATAAAGCATAAAATAGATAATATTAAAACTGTTGTTATAACATATTTGATGCCGCTCCCTTATTCGCCCAGTTTGTTATATGTTGGTAGAGTTGAAAAAATTGTTTAAGATATGATCCACAATCCTGCTCTCAAAACATCGGATAGGCTTTTCAAGTACATTTTGCAAAAAGTTCACTCTATTTGACTGTCTTTGAATTTTTGTTAAAAAATGTAATTCAGAGTTTTCTGTGTTTTGATCGATAGATTTCAAGCATACAAATATATTTAAAAAATGTCATCTCATTTACTTTGAAAATTCATTTTAGAAAAAGATTTAAATCGACGATTCAACTATATTTCAAACCAAATGGCCAATAACAAAATAGATAATATGTTGTAAAAGAATTACAAAAGAATTACAACTAAAACTATAATAGCTCAACTTGTTTCGTTCGTCAATGTTTTTCTGCAGCGACAGGATTTTATAGCATATTACGCATTTTTAAGCAAATCACATACATAACAAGACCGTTGAAGGATTATAACCCTTGGAGGATATTTGTTATACATTTCATCATTATTTCTGTGCTCAGAAAAAATACGAAACCATCGTATCTGTATCATAACCATCGCCTGCATGACCGTTTTATGTAATGAAAAATATCAACGTTAAAGTGTATATAAACAATGAATATTATGTTTAACATAGATTTAACACTTTGTTGTAAGGCAAAAAATGAACATAAAAAAGAACGTGATTTGATCGAGCAGCATCATTTGGGACTAACCGAGATAGAATTCGTTTTATTTTGGACATTTATTTATCTTATTTTGATTGAGCGTGTTCTATACTACGAAAGTCCGTTTTTGAAAAAAACCTGTGTGGTCTCTGAATAATACAAATAGCAATATATCTTTTATAAGAGTTTTTCGTGTCATGATTATTTGCCTTTGATCTGTTTGATATGTTAACATTTCAGAGCTAGGTCTGTTCGTATCACCAGCGGGCTTCTATCTTTATTTAATAAAACCTAATTGAATATATACCAGAGACAATGTTAAGGTTTTTGTATTGGTAAACGCATATCATGTTCGTCATGTTCACCATTAGTTGAGATGAATATTTGTTATACTGTTGACCTGCATCTTCAGTAGCGTATATCAAAATTCATGCTTAAAGATCAAGATATTTGAATATGTATTTTCTTTCGTTAAAATTAGCCTTTAATTATTTCTGAAAATTATTCAAATAGACTTTTAAAATTGAATTCGGAAAATAGAATTTGATTTTAAAATTTTGATATAAATTATTCTTGTTGCTGAAGAGTTTTTTTTGGTGATAGGCTGTAGATATATTCGAAAACCCTCATTGAGGATTTTAATCGGTGAAATATGTGTATGTACATCGCTTAAAGTATATAGCTGAGAAGATATGAAAAAAAAAATCGACTAAATGTATTTATTTTAGGTCTACTTCTTCAATGCAACATGTGGCTTTATAAATTTGGTGTTTATTTTCAACTGGTTTTCATCTAAGATTCCTGGTGGACAAATAGCTTTTTTGAACACGAACTTCCGTAAACAATCCCGAAGTAATCTCTTTTACTTTATATTTTCGAGTTGATTTTATTCAAACGTGTATTAAATAAGCAGATAACATGTAAATACATTTTATATGTATTAATTTTATGCACTTCAAAATGCATGACAATGGTTAATGTACGCAAATGGCTGCGTTAAACGGGCGATAATACAAGTGAAACGAGCTCATCTGCACTACGATGATACTTGTGTGTACGAGGTACTAAAAAATGGATTCGTTATGTTTAAGAAAATAGTTATAAAGTAGGAGTTCATTTATTTGACACTTCTGTCTGTTTATATATTAGTGCAACCCAAAATCCCATTAAGGCATGAACTGGTGAGCTGGTCATTTTATATAAGCTTTATCTAAGGTGGACCCATCAGAAAATTTGAATTTATTTTAGATCCAAGTAACAAAGCCTCAAACTTTAAATGATAAATGATGTTTTATTTAGTTTCACATGCAATATACAGGTCATAGTATATGAAGTGATGGCAGTATGTTCCGTAAAATAATATATTTATATGACAAACTCGAACTGAGAGTATCGAAATTATTATTAAAATATGTGTGATACAATACATATGACCACAACTATTTAAATTTTCGAGCACGCATTATCGCATACAAACATTTATCTTATCGATTTACGAGTATTTATTTCTATTTAGAAGTGAGGTGAACAAAGGTTTGAAAAATGAAGTTACAATGTAAAAATCCTGTGGAAATGTCCAATCGACCGCTGTATTATGCGTGCACTGTTGCATACCTGGCTGCGATTTCGTTCGGTCTGGTGATTGGCTACAGTTCTCCTGCATTACCACAAATGGTCAAATCAAGTAGGAAATTTTATTTGAGTTTCTCTAGCCTTTGAAATTATATCCAGTATCTAAACTAGCTATTGAATTATAAATGATGCGACTGAACACATTAAATAAGAAGTGAAGTATATACATACGAACGGAAAGGATAAAAATGAATCATTGCTCTTAGATTACATTATTTGTTATATCAAGATCATATTTGTAATCACTTAAATATCAGGATCTTAAACCGGTTCTGGATGTGTAAACCTCATCTTAAATGATCACTTATTATAAATAGGATGCAACCAAGTGTTACCCGGAGAAAATGTGGAAAAAAATAATGTCTTAACTGATGAAAAAAGCACTAACTAACCGATCCCCCAACAGATATTCTGACGGAAAGCGAGGGCGCCTGGTTCGCCTCTATCCTGAACATCGGCGCTCTGATTGGCTGTTTGCTGGCAGGGGGCGTGGTCGAGAAATATGGCCGCAAGGCGACGCTGCTTGTGATGACCTTGCCCTATATGACCGGATGGGCACTTATCGGCATGGGACAGAATATCATGATACTCTATATAGGTAAGTAATCTCGTTGATTGTTGGTCAATTCTTTGAAATTGATGTTTGTCAATAACACTTATTCGTTATTTTCATTAATGTGTTATAGGTTTTGTTTCGTTTCAGCCTGTAAAAATAAAAATAAAAAAAGGAGACAGTGGGAAAATGTAAAGTTATGTTATTATACATAAGAACAATCAAGCATGTTTTATTTAGTCGAGAATAAGCAGCAGTATTTGAATATTTCTTAAATTCCCAAAAGGGCAAAAACATGATTTTGTTACGAATCTATGAATGGTTTTGCGTACTCATTTACGTTTACATGCTTAACAATTATTGAACTGTCCACTATTAAATTGTTCATTATTGACAGGTCGTTTCCTAACCGGTGTGGGAGGAGGCATGACTGTTGTGGGGTCTCCAATCTACATCGCCGAAATAAGCACAAAGGAAATGAGGGGTATGCTTGGAGCAGGGGTACAGCTGGGGATTACCATAGGGATTTTGTTGTCGTATGTGTTCGGCATGTTTTTCGACTGGAGGTGAGTACTTTAAAGAAATCATACATATGTCGTTATTTTAAACCATATAAGTTGAAAAGACTATGATCTGTTGAAAAATAACTAAGAAAAATGTATAATTCGACAAAATATCTTGAAAAAATAATTGAAATCGGATCATAATATTTTGTAAGTCTGTAAACGGAAAGAGATAAGCTTAATTTATTAAATATGGTTAGGTAAAAGTGTGCTTCAACCTAGAATATTCAGTGCTTCGGCGATACATACATTACATGTTTAACTAATATGCTACGATCGAACCAGACAACACTAAGCTAATAATACGCCATAATACGCTCTAACCTAATAATACGCCATAATCCACATTTTCATTTCAGTGTGTTGGCCTACATGTGCTCCCTAGTGGCCGCCTTCCAACTAGTGCAAGGCCTGAAAATCGTCGACACGCCTCGCTACCTATTAATGAACGGCATGAAAAAAGAAGCCCTTCAATCGCTCGCATTCCTTCGTGGACCCGTGGCAGATATAGATGAAGAATGCCGGGACATTGAAGAAAATCTACCGGATAAGAGTGATACCCTCTCACTTAATGAGTTCACCAAGCAGGAACTACTAGCGCCATTAAAGGTATCCATCGGTCTCGCTTCGTTCCAGCAGCTGACTGGTATTAACGTGATTATGTTCTTCACTGTGAGTATATTCGAAAGTGCTGGATACGAGAACGGACAGGCAGCTACGGTTATTGTTGGACTCGTACAGGTTATATTCACTGTTGCCTCGTGTTTTCTAATGGACAAAGCCGGTCGCCGGGTGCTCCTTATGGTCGCGGGTACCGGTATGACTCTATCCTGTATCACACTTGGCTACTACTATTACGTGCTCTCTATGGGCGAAGGCACAAGCTTAAGCTGGTTAGCCTTGGCCTCTGTTCTCTCTTATATCATCGCCTTCTCACTCGGTTGGGGACCAATCCCTATGCTTGTTATGTCGGAGATATTTCCGGTCAAAGCACGTGGTTCCGCCAGTGCAATAACAACAGCCTCGAGTTGGATCTGCTCCTTCATTGTGACCAATCAGTTTGCGGCATTGCAGGGGTCAATGGGGTCACATGGGGCATTCTGGTTGTTTGGCGGGTTTTGTTGTTTGGGAACAGTGTTTGTATTTAGAATGGTGCCGGAAACGAAAGGTAAATCGCTGGAAGATATTGAGTTGCATTTTCTAGGTAGAGCGATGAGATATATTTAAGAAAACATTGCAAATTTGCAATTTTGGCGGGTTTTGCTGCTTGGGAACAGTGTTTGTGTATAGAATGGTGCCTGAAACCAAAGGAAAATCGCTGGAAGATATAGAATTGCATTTCCTAGGTAGAGCGATGCGGTATATCTAACAAACTTTGTAATGTTGGTGGGTTTGTTATTTAGGGACAGTGTTTGTGTATAGAATGGTGCCTGAAACCAAAGGAAAATCGCTGGAAGATATTGAATTGCATTTTCTAGGTAGAGCGATGCGGTATATCTAACAAACTTTGTAATGTTGGTGGGTTTTGTTATTTAGGGACATTGTTCGTGTATAGAATGGTGCCTGAAACGAAAGGAAAATCGCTGGAAGATATTGAATTGCATTTTCTAGGTAGAGCGATGCGGTATATTTAACGAGTTTGTAACTCAAAGCAATATTTGTGATTGATGGTCATAATGGTTTTGACAGCTGTGTAGCAGATTTAAATGAGATGTGGGTTCTTTTTATGAAACTTGGGTGAATGGGTGAATTCTATAGCTGCATATGCTAAGTCAATATTTTCTAAAGCAAGGGAGTTTTCTTAATGGGGATGTAGTTATGTTATTTATTTGTAATTTTACTAACCTTTTACCATTTTTCATGTATTTATGTGTATCTGAATCTTCAAATTGTTTATTACATTGAAGACGATCAGTGTATACCGAGCTTTATATATAAAGTTTGTCCATGGCAAGTTCAGTTAAATGACGATATTGTCTTAGCTATGATTTATATAAAGGTATATTGATTTCGTTATGTATTTTATAAATACGTTTGTACAGTAAATATTCTACGTTTCATTATCTGATTGGCGATGTCTAGCCCTTGAGTTTGAGTTTTTATTTTTCTGTCACTAGTTACATTTTTTTGCAAAGCGTTGACATTTCGATTATTTATTTGTACAGAAATTCTACCGTCAAACTAAATGGCTATAGAAAATAGTAATCCTGCCAAAGAAAAAAAAAATCGTAGTCTGACAGCATGTGATTTTTTTTTCAAGCTTTAGGTCCTTTTAGATTCCATGTTGATTTGACTGTATATACAATACATGGATATGTATCAATACATATGATAGCATAAACATTTTCAGTGAATCGCCTTTTAAAAGTAACAGCTGACAGTAAAGATGTAAAAAGTGTGATTACTTTCAAAGCGATCTCAATACGATAATTTTATGTGCATGGAACATCATGGTTAATCGAAGGTGATCAGGTCACAAAGTGATTCAATATATCAGCAATTCAATTTTGTCCGAATAATATTTAGTATAATCTGTTGGTTTTAAAAATGGAATGATCATCCATTTAGGACCGCAATAAGAAGTGCTTAGAATGTAGTGATTCAATTTATTCGGATTCAAATCAAATGTTAGTTACCGTACATATATGTCATAGGGAGTCAAATATGCTTCGTGAACGAAAAAGGTATTTCAAGATTTTGATCTGAATATTGCATTTACTCATTTATATGAGTATTTAGAAATACCTTAATATATAATCACATGAGATATGTTAAATAAGTAATTAATAATACCCCCGTAAAATTCTCTTTTCGACAAATATAATGCAACTGAACTTGTGTAGCTGTTTCGCCTAATCATGTTTAAGACACGTCATAAGACAATCAAATTTTGTTTCTCTATTTATTTTAATTTAAGGTTTCATTACATTCCGATTAAAAATTGTTGATTTCACAGGGAGATAAAAAAAAACATGCATAATCATTATATCAATGCATTAATGGATGTCAAAATGTGTAATAGTCCGATATTTGAGAAATTCCATAAATCACTATGTTATATAGCTTTATAAGCATATAGTTGAGTAGTTTATACACATACCGGTACATGCAAACCATTTTTCCTGTTTAAGCATTGTAAGGTTAGTACATATAATGTCAAATGAAGCGCATTTATTTAAAAAAAATAAAAAAAAAATATATTCGGTTATCCATATGAAAAGTGTCAGGGCCTGGCCACATTGGAAGCTTTTACTTGCTTTTATTTCCCAACAATCCCTGTCTTCCCATGTATTTCTTATGGGAAATCAAA
>LQRL01105997.1:474-14065 GCA_001703475.1 Hydroides elegans | reverse complement strand
TTTGATATCTTTGCATACAATCCACGTTTCTGTATATTAACGTTTTATTCTGCTGGCAAATTTGTGAAAAGTTGCTGGCACGACATTTTCTTTGTTCCTGACTGGCAAATTAAGAATAAAAGTATTCAAAAAATATATGAATGATTATCGGGTTTTGAATTCGGTTTTAAGTTGTATAGAATTTGATTCAGGCCAAATGCAGTAAAATGAGCCACTATTTCGAAAATGACCCGTTGGGTCCCACTCGGCAAAGGTTGGTCCTATTCCCGTCCGTGCGACGTCATCTACGCACGTCCTTTCTTGGTCCTACATTGAGCCCAGGTGAATGTTTGCCGGACGTAATTTTTTCGACGTCGTTTCGCCGTCAATATCTGACACCGAGAGGACGTTCAGTGAAAGACGTCCGCTAAGACCTAAAATGCGACGTCCTAAAGTGGTCCGCATTTCGTCATGTATGAATGTTACAGGGACGTCATTTTTCTGACGTTATTTAAACTTTCCGCCCATTTTTATTTAAAAATCTAAAATATATTTCTTATAAATATCATATATATACAATTTCGGCGAAAATGTTAGATATTTAACTGAACCATATTATTCATATTCGAAAGCGACAATTATCAAAGTAAAAATAGTCCAAAATCCAAATTTTCATTTTTTCGAGGGGTATTCGCAATGCTATTCGACAGTAAGTTCAATTCGTAAGTTTGTCTCTTTATGGGGTCCTTGTAACGTCGAATCACGTCACGACAAGGGTATAATGTCCTTACAACGTCATATTGCGACGTGAAGGTCACGTCATATTTACAACGTCACATGGACGACTTTAATAACACGTCGCGACAACGTCTTATTAGCGACGTTATACGGACATGTTAATTGGTCACGTCATAAAAACACGTCGTTAACCCGTCACTCAAAGGCATTGACGGGACGTCTCATATTTTACATCGTAGCGACGTCCTATTTGCGTCGCGGACGTCGGGACGTAAAACTACGTGATCAGGACGTTCTTAGGAAGTTGTTTGCCGAGTGGGGTACTCCTGTTTCAAGCTTAAAAGGTACTTTTCAACAATCATGCACAAAAAGGTAGCAACAAACGTGAATAATAATAGTACCAATTCAATACGCTCAACGAAAATGTGGCAATTTAATTGGTATGCATTCAGAATGTTGCTTAAAATCTAGATTTGAGTAGCTTACATCTCGCATCATTGCGGAGGAGAAAAGACGGTGTTCTCCGCTCCTGGGACTCGCTAGACTGATGATTCTCTCCAGTTTCCAATCGTCTGAGTGTGTAGTGAAGATGAGTGCCTCTTTCGCAATGTAATCGATGCACACGAATCTATGAATTAAAATGTTTATGTAAGAATATGTTTTATGGTGCTGCATGATGTATTCAACTAAATTATAACTGGAGGCATAACCTATATCCGCAGCCACCGATATAAAGTTAAATAGAGTATACTAAAAATATGAAATAAACCAGTTCCGTTTATCTATGTTCGAGGAAACAAATGTGCTTCTCAAAAATGTTGCCGCACATCGTTTTCATGATATCTGTCTGCATAAAGATTCAATACTTTTAGAACATCACGAACTATGGCAAAGCCATAAATTTCAATGCTATCTGTGGTTTGATAAATATTCATTATAAATATTGCATATATTTTTTTGAAAATCTAGAACCGAAACTCACTTGCGAACACCATCGCCATTGATATCACAGAAAGTGCCCTCTCTTATCTTCTTCGTGACCTTGCCCTCAAGGTCAAGGGCAAATAGACCAGAATCTGCTGCCATAACGACCGTGTTTTGGGTCACCTGATGCACGCACCAGGGTTGCGTACGCTCGGGGAGCTCGATTTTGGATATGAGCCGACCTGTGTGCTGATTGAGGACCTGTTCGGGAAAGGCAGGGGAACACTGTTTTATACGTTTTGCAAAATAACCCAGGATTATCTGCGGTCACATAGATTAAGCTTATTTCAGTAATATATAGACTTCATATATATAGTAAAATTAGTTTGACTCATAAACAATTTCCCTCAAATCAATAGCAGCCTTTACCTATGACATAAGTAAACAATACTTTTGGTTTTGTTGAAATAAGAATCATCAATAATATGAAAAAAATGCGTCATATACATGTAGTTATTATAAACATACGAAAATTGCATATTGATCAAGTAAAAACAATAACGAAGCGTTGTAGTCATTATGTGGATCCAGTTTGAGAATAACATTCTAATCGCATAATGGCCTAACTCTACCTTAATGTGGTCCATATCCCTGATAGGCAACCATATCGCCCCATCGACCAATCCCATTCGTGTGCATCCATCTCCTGGTAAATCCACATATTTATCGCGGATCCACAAATACCGTCTGTGGCTAAATATGTCCCTAAACGAATAGTCTGCATATCGTGTAAACACAGTGTTTGATTCCTGTTTATGTATCACATGTTTTGGTTTTCTGTCGTCTGGTCGCACAAAGTGTGGATGTTCCATTCCAGATTGTTCCATTTCGAATTGTTCCATTTCCGGATGTTGCATTTCCGGATAATCTCCTTCCGGTTGTTCTTCATCTGATGTTTGGTCTTCATCTTCTTCCTCTTCCTCCTCTTCTTCTGTCTCTACTTTTCTTTCCTTAGTTCGTCTCTTACTGGTTCTTGGTCTCGTCGTCTCACGCGGGCTGGTGTCACTGTGAAGAATAATTTGATTTTTTTTGGGAAAAGGAATCAACGTACTTTTCAAAATGAATTTAAGTACAGAAATGAATTGATGTTTTATTCGATTCAGTTCTATAAGCTTTGGTCAACGATATTTTCCAATCATTAACGTTTTCAGACACATCCCGCGGTTTGATCACAATTGTCCCACCCTCCAATTTGGCCAAGATATATATATTTATATATTCTTCATGGCCCACCCGGCGATGTTTTTCTTGGTTCGCTCTGAGTTTTTTTTTTTACGTTTTGCCTATTGAGGTGTTATCTCGCTAACTTTATTTATGGACTTTGATATCATCAATGAATTCATCAATGCATGTTCGACGAATGTATATTTTTAAAACTTAACAGCACAACTGTTAGAAACTTCTCATTTCGTACATTTATTTTTATGCAGTAAAATCTGCATAATTTAAGAATAAAATGGAACCATTTGAAAACTTAATATGATATCGATAAAAAATGAAATGTGAATCGTATTTTGTAGTTTTAGTCACAAAATCCACTCACATATACTCGAAGATCCACTGCTCATTTTTCTGGCCAACGGGTGGATACTGTATTATCCTCGCACCTTGTTTGCTGTTGTTCCCAAGGATATCGAGAACCTTATTCGGATCCCCGTATTTCATGATGAGATCACCAACCAATATCCACTTTTGGTTGTCGCCGTCGTTGTATGGGTTTATTACCAGTAATCCTTTTGCTGAAATAGATTTGAACGATTAGTTATATACTCACCCAAACAAAAAAGCATACATGATTTCAAAGGGTCATATCTCTGGTTCTACTGGTCGGATCCTCATAACCTTTGAGAGATATACTTTTAAGCATAAGTAAGCGCTTGGTTATTTTATAGAAATTAGACCAATTAGAAATAAAAAATAACGTAGCAGTGCTTTTAATTGAAGTGATTTCACAATTCCCGTGCTAAAGATAGACAGAAACATGTACTACGGAATTATCGAGTGTGTCTACCACCTACAGCCAACAATTCCTGAATATGTAGTTGCACCGACATAACTGATTGGTTGATGATTTCCTGAGGGCAAAAGTACCACTCTTTGATAAGAGACTGCAGCGCGGTTCTCCGGGGCACCTTGTCTGGATCGTGTGCAACGATCTAGATGGTCTAGAGTAATCTATCGGGTTTTTTTACCGTAAAAAGCTTATTAGGACAGCGTCTCGATATACGGGGCAACTTGGATGTTGAATATGGTATCAAGGAATCTATAAACAGCAAAATTCCCATCGAGTACCACGAGTTGAAATCGCCAACAATAGTGTATCCTAGATTATAACCAAACTACCGCTTTTTCGAACCACTTGCCGAAAACATGATAGCAAAAAATGTTTGCGAATGCCCCTGTAAACGCGTGGAAACTGCGCGAAAGACTTGGAACCAAGACTCGTCGGTACACACCATTCATGGCCAATGGCGTCGCATCCTATTACAAAAACGAATGGTAATGTCCAAAATACAGGATTTTGTCATTGGAGGTGGATATATAGACTCGTTCGATAGCCGAACGATAAGACCGAATCCCGTGTTCGCAGGGCTTGTTGATGGCTATGTGGCTGAATATTTGTAGATTATGGGTCCCTTGCGTCTCGAGAAAGCCAAAATCGGTCTCGGAGGCGCTGCACGCCAAGACGTCGGGCCGTCATTACGCTTTGAACGTTACTGTTCGGCCTGTCCAATGATGTCCCTGTTGGTTAAAATCGCGTTTCGAGACGATAAATCAAATTGTCTGTACACTGGCGACCTCTTTTTTGAACCCATAGCAGTCGGTGTACCGATAGCCCATCATTTTTCTTTTAATAGGCATGGCATGATTATTTGTAAATTTACAGAAAAAAAGTTAATTGATAAAATGACTTTGTTAAGAAACACCACCATGAGGAGATACATGCTACAATGTGTATATGTTTTGATGGCAAACATGGCTTCACACCATATTTTTTACACCCCGGGAAAAATCAATTGGTATTTTAATTGTTTATTTTCAGTTTTGGTAAGCAACAGGAACAGTTTTAACTAAAACTTTGAGTACAATGGTTGTACGTATTAAACAGTTATTGAGAAATATATTTGTATACTGTTGTGTTTGGGTGAGTATAGATCAATTGAATGGATCCCCACACAAAGCTGAGTAAAACAAATCACCTTTTAATTTATTTCAGATGTGATAACGAACTCTTACTTAATATACAAATGGATTGTATTACATATTATGTAAACAAGAGACACTGCATGCACAGTGCTTTTCATTTGACATATTACTATCGAGGGTTTTTATTTTGCATATTGTGGCAATTATATTTACTGTGTGACATTTGTATGTAATTTCGTATTTTGAATACGTATTTTATATGTATACACAACGAAAATAATTTATTTCACGAATTAATTTTAAGATTCAAATAACGAAAACCTCAACGCGCCATCAGTTCTGGAAGAGCCGTTAGATACAGGCTTTATCAACGACGTTCGGGATACCGATATTCAAATCCACACTGTCCAATGAGTCCATACTTAAGAGAACACTTATTGATTATTACTTGCAATCATAAGAGTGGAAGTACATATTGCATTCAAAAAGTATTATTGTTTGTTTTGATATCTAATAGGACATAATAAACCTTTTATTTACTTTATCGGCAACTAATTGTAATCAAAATTACAAATCATGGCATTGTCAACTGATATGTCAGCTAGGTTCTGGGCACAACATCTGCTGGACAGTTTCTGAGGGAATATTTGCGCTGAAAGAACAGAACTTAACCGAAATAAGTCATTTCCCTGCCATTTATTTGCTGAACGAGGATGGCAAGATATTTATTGCCCTTCTTTTCAGGCGCCTAACATGCTTAAGAAGGTCGGCTTTTAAAATCAACAAAACGGTAACTGTACCGCAGAGTCTGAGCAGCAAATACCTATATAGAAATGGCTCAAAACTTTACCTGGCGCTAACGTCTCTGGTCGAAGAATATAAAGTCGGCATGGTGAGACAGTTCATCATGTTTCGAGACTTACCGACGATTATGTCAGCGGGGCAGATATCAAGCTACGCTCCGGAAAAAAGTGGAAGATGTTGATTAGTCAGCAGTTAAATGGCTATTGTATAGCACATCTGTGCAACCGTAACGCACGGGCGGCTAGGGCTAGGATGTATAACCCAAAGCAGGGTTACCTTAGAGGGTGAGGCCCGCCCGGATGACCATGGCAGTGCCCAAAAGAATGGGAATTTGGAGAAAGGAAACGAGAAGAATCTGTTTTGCTATAAGGTCTGTGTATGATATATTACCTAACCAAACCAACCTCTATACGTGGGAAATTAGTAAACCTGCTGTGCAAACTATGTTGCAAAATATTCTATCTTTCTGCTCAAGAGCCCTAGCCATGAGGCATAACCAAGTGCTATAAGTCCTAGCAACAGGTCTAGCCAAGGCTCGCAGAAAGTACAGTGCTAGCAACGGGAAGGGACCCCAGTTAATACGATTTGTCAGAGAGACGGAAGAAAAGCGAAGAAAGAACATGAAGACCGCGGCAAGATGCATCCTGACCACAAGCAATGACTGGCGAGCAGACGTTAGTAGAGGACTCAGCTTCCCACATCACATAGCGAATATTTTTGTTTAACAACCAGACATCGTGTTGTGGTCGCAAACCAAAAGAACTGTACTTAATAGAACTCACAGTACAACATGAATGTCGAATCAAAGACAAAACAGTGAAGCTAAATAATTTATATATGGCATAACATACCGTCTAAATCCATGCAAAATGATGGGTCAAGCTTCGGCCGGATAGTGTTTGTTGCAGGATCGAAACACCAGACCTATTGTATTTAAAATATTTAATCATCAACGTTGCGTGAGCTATACTTTCAATTATATGAATAGTCTTCATATATCATTTAGCAATTATTTATCAGTTACAATTTATATTTTTATGTATCAGTACTGTACATTTTTGAGTGATATGTTCTAATATCTATATTTATAAGATCGCCATCCAAATTTATTACGTGCTCTATTAATTTATCAATCACTTAACAAACAATATCTATGTTTCCTCTGATATGTTTAATTTTATTATGAATTTTACTTTGCGGTCCTATCTCATCAAATACCATCATACTTCAATAGAATTCAACATACCTGATTATCACCGTTTTTGCCCTTTTCGGGATACGTGATGACTTTTTCGCCCTTTTTAATTCTGCTTCCTGCGACGTCAAGCACCATTCGGTTGAGTTTTGATCGGATCTTGAAATAACCCGTCTGCATAGTTGTTTGTGGCTCGGTAAGCATGCTAACACTGGGTGGGGTACCTCCACTGAAAGGTGTTTATAGGGAAGCATCATTATTGCGTAATCAAACATTTAACTATTTATTACATGCAACCATGGCACGCTATTTGCTTTAAAAGTGATTATTAATCATGAATAATTAATCGCAAAATTATTGTACTTCATACAGTTATCGTAAATTGACTAAATATCTCAAAATCAAAACTGTTACATATATATTCATCACATAAATCATTATAATCATTATAAGATATATGGTTTGTAGTAAAAATAAAATCACTCAACTATTAATTACATTTTTGTGAAACTAAAATAACAAATTTGAACATATTCGTGAGTAAAACTGGCTGTTATTCTATTGGTATGTTACTCTGCTTTAACTGTAATATCATAAGGTAAGTTATAAAACATAATCTGGATTTTTACTTACACTGTTTCAAAGCCCCACTTTTGATTTAGATTTCCAACGGGCTTGTACTGGAAAATGCGTGCTCCTTGTTTGGGGTCATTCCCATAGATATCGAGAATCTTATTCGTGTCGCCTAATTTCTGAATATGGTCACCGACCAATATCCATTTCTGGTTATTGCCGCCGTTATAGGGATTAATCACTACCAGATTTTTCGCTAAAAATAGATTCAAAACAAAAAAGCTAGTGTGAGTTAAAGGGTTCTTAAAGTTTTATATTATTTTGTACTTTTCCTATAAAATGATTTTCAATTTGATGCTTTAATATAGATTTTCTAGATAAACCAATAAATGTGTTTTACTGTTGAATAGTGTGTTTGGTCTATATTACATTCGCAATAAAAATCAGTTGTTTTGCTTTTTCCATGTATACGTTATTGGAAACCCAAAATCACAAATTCATGCTTAAGGTCTAGTCATTATAGCTTCTAAGGATGACATTTGTAACTAAGGTCTTAGCTAATTCAATTCACGCACATATTAATGAAGAGTACTTCACGAGTTCTAGCTACAAAAGGTGTTCCACATTTGGCTTGCATATTTATATGTAATTTTTACTAGGTACAAGAAAAAAGGAACACCTTATTTGGTCGTGAAGTACCCTTCATTAATTATTAATTGAATGGTCGCGATCAATTTAGTGGTTCTAGATATTGTAATTCAAGGGTATTGTCATTTGTTTCGATGAATAGGACCCCGGAAAATAAACCTTTTTATTTAGTAAATCGACATATAATTGTAATTTCTCATTATTAAGCATGAGTTGAATACTTTGTATTTAGTATAACCTACCGTCTAAATCCATGCAATATGCTGGGCCAAGCTTCGGCCGGATTGTGCTTGTTTCAGGATTGAAAAACCATACCTATTTTATTTAAAATATTTAATCATCAATGTTGGGAAGCCAATAATGTTATTTATATGAATAGTCTCCATATATTATTAACCAAACTATTGTCAAGTACATTGTTTAAGTATCAGTACTTTACAGTTTTGCTATAGCTTTTCTGTAGAATCCTAATTTATTGCGCACTCTATTAATTTATCTATCACTAAACTATTTTTAAAAATATGTCTAAAATTTCTTGTGATGCCTTCATGCTATAATTAAAATATATATTTCGATCATATCTCATCAAATATAATCATATTCCAATGTACTTCACATTACCTGATTGTCACCGTTTTGGGCCTTTTCGGGATACGTGATTACTTTTTCACCCTTTTTTATTCTGCTTCCTGCGACGTCAAGCACCATCTTATTGAGCTTCGACCGGATCTTGATATAGCCATTTTGTGACGTGCTGTGTGGACTGGAGGTTTGTACTGGGGGCGCGCTAACGCTTGGTGGGGTACCTTCACTAAACGGTGTTTATTGGAATACATATTAACTATGTATTTTGTCAGACATGATATAATAACATGCAGCCATGATACGTGATTTGCCTCGTACAATGATCATTAATCAGGAATTAAAGTCAAATAGTTGTATATTATGCAATCATCGTAAAATAACTAAACATAGTAAAATCAAACGGTAACAAATATATTTCTCATATAGAATATTATTGGAGATATGGTTTGTAGTATAGCACAATTTATTATGTAATTAATTACATTATAATGATGTAAAAATAACATATCTGAACATGTTCGCGAGTAAAATTGGCTGTTATGCTATCGTTCTGTTATTTTGCTTTGGCTGCTAAATTGCAAGGCAAGTAACTAAAATGTAATCTTAATTATAACTTACACTGATTCAAAACCCCACTTTTGATTAAGATTTCCAACGGGCTTGTACTGGAAAATGCGTGCTCCTTGTTTTGGGTCATTCCCATAGATATCGAGAATCTTATTCGGGTCGCCTAGTTTCTGAATATGGTCACCGACCAATATCCATTTCTGGTTATTGCCGCTGTGATATGGATTAATCACCACCAGATTTTTCGCTAGAAAAAAAAACAAGGCAAGATAAAACATATCTTTATAAGCCGACAATGTATTTACGTTGAAAAATAAAAGCAAAAATTACACTATGTAGCGGAAGCCAATTAAAAAGTTAAGGGTTCGTATCGAGAATCTTATTCGGGTTATCTTATTATTTAGTTACTCAGCAACTTATCGCAATGTCAAATGACTTATCATGATTTTATCATCTGATGTGCCAGTTAGGGTATAGGTACAACATTTTGACAGAACCATTGGCATTTAAGATTCTACATATAGTATAACTTACCGTCTAAATCCATGCAATACGATGGATCGAGCTTCGGCCGGATTGTGCTTGTTGCAGGATCGAAAAACCATACCTATTGTATTTAAAATATTGAATCATCAACGTTGGGCAAGAAATAATGTTATTGATATAAATTGACTCTGTATATTATTGACAAAAATATGTTGTCACACACAATTAATATTTTTATGTATTGATATTGATGACTTTTGATTGCAATTCACACATGCTTTTATCTATAGAAACGATATATATTTTAATTATGCTCTCTGTTAATGTATCTATTATTTTACTATTTTTAGAAAATATATCAATTTGTTTATCTGATACATTCATTTGATTATGATACTTTTTTATTGGTCCTAACTCATCAAATATCATCAAACTTTGTTTTTTTTTCAATTTACCTGATTATCACCGTTTTTGGCCTTTTCGGGATACGTGATGACTTTTTCACCCTTTTTCATTCTGCTTCCTGCGACGTCAAGCACCATCTTATTGAGCTTCGACCGGATCTTGAAATAGCCATTCTGTGGACTAGAGGCTTGTACTGTGGGTTGTGGTGTAGGCGGGCTAACGCTGGGTGGGGTACCCTCACTGAATGGTTTAAATGTAAATACATCTTTACTACTGGATTGTATATTCAAATGTATTTGAATGTGTATAAATGATGTATTAAAATGCATCTTTACTTTGTATCTAATCATACAAATGCAATAAATCATAGCATATCATGCAATCCTCATATAATAACACAACATCTTTAAATCGAACGGCCACATCTATATTTCTCATATAAATTATGATAAGATATATGGTGTTCAGTATAGCCCAAATAAATTACATAATGATTATGTAAAATACCTATTTGAACATGTTTACGAATAAAATTGGTTGCTATTGAATTTTTCAGTTAATTTGATTTACCTTTTTTTTATTAGGCAAGTATCAGACAACTTATCTTAATCATCACTTACACTGATTCAAAGCCCCACTTTTGATTTGGATTTCCGACGGGCTTGTACTGGAAAATACGTGCTCCTTGTTTGGGGTCATTCCCATAAATATCGAGAATCTTGTTTGGGTCGCCTAGTTTTTGAATATGGTCACCAACCAATATCCATTTCTGGTTATTGCCGCCGTTATATGGATTTATCACCACCAGATTTTTCGCTAAAATAGATTCAAAACAAAATATCTATTGTGAGTTCAAGGGTTTGTTAAGTTATATATTATTTTGTACTTTCCATATGAAATGATTTTCAAATTGATGGTTTAATATAGATTTTCTAGATAAGCAAATAAATGAGCTTAACTGTTCAATAATGTATTTGAATCATAATTACATTTGCGTTAAAACAGTTGATTGAATGCATAATTAGCCTTTTTATTAGCAAATAATCGTAATATTAAATAATTAAACATAATTGTGTAAACTGATGAGTCAGTTTTGACCCATTCTGGTTTTTGTCACCATCAATCTGTACATGGAATGGTTCGAAATAACAGCCGATGAAAGACAATCACTCTTGTTCCTCATATTGATAGATTATGTCCTCAAACATAGCTTAGACGACAATAAACTCGGCATGGTTCTAGAACAATAATATGCTCGCGATATCCGGAGGAGAAAATATCCGACTTAGCGTTTTCAGACGATATATCCCTGCTCGACAGTACGAAGGAAAAGCTCCAGACGGCAACTGACGAAGTCGCAGCAAGGGGTGCAAGGGCTGGGCTCCTCATCAATGGGAAAAAATACTAAAGAAATACATGTGAGGAACAAACCCGAAGACAGAAATGTGAAAATACTGGGCAGCGAACCACTAGATAATAAAACAGACTTCACATGCCTTGGAAGCACGCTCTCACAAAAATGGAAGCCTCAGCACCGACTCTCGCCTAGGCAAGGCTTCCGCAGCCTGCAACAAACTCCGCCCAGTGTTGAACAACAAGAAAATATCGACCAATACACGCCTTAGGGCCTGTTTACACGGGAAGCGACACCCGACAATATACTTATATGTTCTAGGCAAGGCTTCCGCAGCCTGCAACAAACTCCGCCCAGTGTTGAACAACAAGAAAATATCGACCAATACACGCCTTAGGGCCTGTTTACACGGGAAGCGACACCCGACAATATACTTATATTATACCTTATATTATATGTTCTTTATAAAACTAGCGATAGAGCATCGCTCGTTTTATAAAGAATAAGTAAGTATATTGTCGCGTGTTGCTTCCCATGTGAACAAGCCCTTAGAATATTTCAAGCAGTAGCTGTTTCCACCTTGTTATATAACAGTGAAACGTGGAACCCACTATTAGATAAGAAAATAGACTTGCTGCCTTCTACAACCGGTGCCTAAGGGCTTGTTCACACGGGAAGCGACACGCGACAATATACTTGTATGTTCTTTATAAAACTAGCGATAGAGCAGCGCTAGTTTTTATAAAGAACAAATAAGTGACGAATCTTATGTATAACATGGGAAGACAAAGTGAGCACACAAGAATTGCTAAAGCGAACATGTTCACTAAATCTCAAGACATTGCTGAGGCGGAAAAGGTTTTCCTGGTTCGGACATGTTGTCCGCATGGCGCCAGAAAGGGTGCCAAGAAGAACATACTTCGGGCAACCAAGACGCAAAAGAAGCAGGGGACGTGAAAGGCAGACATGGAACGACACCTTGCTGAGGGACCTAAAACCGATGTTCCAGACAACTGATGAGGCGATGCATGCCGCATCGAACCGCAAAAACTGGAGGATCATTGTGACGGCGCTATGTTGACGACCCACAACAGCACAACATGGTATTGCACGATGTGTCAGTAAGGGTCTAATCACAACATTTTGACAGAAACAGAGTTAAATACTGTGTATATAACATAACCTACCGTCTAGGTCCATGCAATATGATGGGTCAAGCTTCGGCCGGATTGTGTCTGTTGCAGGATCGAAGAACCAGACCTATTGTATTTACAATATATAATCATTATCGTTGTTAATCACTAATAATACTGATATATATTGTCTTAGTTTACTATTGACAAACTATTTTTTACATACAATTCATATACTCATGCATTGATATAGTGCATTTTGTGAAAGATTTTATCCATATTTTTATCAATAGAATCGGAAGTAAAATTAATTATGCTCTCTAATGAATTATCTAACTACATTATTTTTCAAAGAAGATATATTTTATCTCTCGGATACTTTTATGTTATTATGACATTTTTTTCGGTTCTATCATATAAACCCTTATTATACTCCAGTGTTATTCACTTTACCTGATTATCACCGTTTTTGGCCTTTTCCGGATACGTGATGACTTTTTCACCCTTTTTCATTCTGCTTCCGGCGACGTCAAGCACAAACCGGTTGAGCTTCGACCGGATCTTGAAATATGCTCCTTGCGCCATCTCGATAGCGGACGGGGAGGGGGTCGGGGGATAGTAAGATGGATGTGGATGCTTCTACATATGGCGGCTAGGCTGTAAGGAAAAGTGAACATTTGAGTACTTTAAACGTTGGTATCAGACATTTGATTTCAGTTTATCTTTACAATAGACAAACATGCATTTGATTAAAAGGTAACGTCACGCTGGGTCTATGGATTGATGAAAGATCAATTATTCGGACCAAACGACAGAACAAACACTGATATAGGAGCAAACAATGCGATTTTTAAACATGGTTAGATTTCAAAACGATTTTCTTTTATTTTCTTTTTATTATTATTTTTTTGAAAACCCAATTCTGATTGCATGCATTTCGAGTGATTTTTCTCTTGTTACTCATACAAATAGGCATAAAACAAATGGGTAATT
>LQRL01105976.1:0-10434 GCA_001703475.1 Hydroides elegans | reverse complement strand
TAACATTGCGTTAACACTAATTGCATTGCATACATTTGCATTATATGCGACCAAGACCCCTAGTTATGTGAGCTTCAAATATATAGGCTGCTTGGGCACATGCGTAGTGCCACGTTAACCTATATGCCTTCATTTATTCCTAATATTGAATTTGTCATGCTTGATATAAGACTTTCATTAACCTTTGCATCGTGCGTCATGCACTGCTGATAAAATTTTAACAAACTTATCGAGCGAGATTGACCACGACTCTTGCCATCTGAGCTTCAATACATACTAGGCTGCATGGCACGCTCCTAGTGCCGCGTTAACCTCTACCTTAATTACCTTAATATTCCAACATTCACTATATGAACCATGCATCGAAAACACTCCTAGATTCTATCGCCTTACACATTGCATTACTCGTTGATATTTGCTATTTGAATCCGATCTCGAAAACTTATATAACTTTGCTTGCTAACATGTTTTCCCCTTTTATTAGCCACGGCTTGCTACACAAGACGGGGGTTGTCTCACCGCTTGGCCGTTATTGATTTATATGTATATAAAAATTTATATATTTATTTGTTTAGTTCGTTAGACTTTTTTTTTCAAAATGCTACTCCTCCGAAAGTTGTGGGCCGATTTTAATGAAACTTGGTTTAAAATATTCCTAAGGAGATCGGGCATTTTAGTTGTGCAGGCCTGCCAGACCGTTCTTTTTTAAAAGATTTGTTCTTTTTTTTCACTGCGTTCTTTTTTATCGTCAAAACGTTCTTTTTTTTCGGTGACCGTTCTTTTTTTGTTCTTTTTTCACAAATCGTAATATTTTTAAAACAAAAGTTTTTTTTTATGATAAAAAAAAATCGCCGCGCGCCTTCGGCGCGCTTCATAAAACTCATTCATCTGTTAAATATTCTAACACACATTCGTTACATCATGTTAAGGGTCAATATGTTTCGAATAGCAAGTAAAATATATCAAAATCACTCGAATGAGATTATATTTCAGATAGATCCTCAGATATTTATGACGTTAGAGAAATGTATATATTTTTTAAAAAAAGTTTTTCGTTAAAAAGTGAATTAAAAAGCTTATATTGATACCGTGCCGAGTAATCATGCAGTATTGCCACTCCGTACGATATAAAAGGTACGGTACGTTATTTTGGGGTTTGAGAATTGGTACATTTTTTTACGTTTCATGACTAGTAGGACGTTTGTATATGTCACGACGATGCTTATTAGCCACGGCTTACGAAGTAAACCGTGGTTTGTGCGATCACTACGTATTGGTTAGTGGGTTAGTTGGTTAGTTACGCTGTTTACATCTGACCCTTCTTCTCCTATATTTTTTCACCGATTTCATTCAAATTTAATAGCAGCACCATTATGTCACTATCTATTCAGGGTGTGCTTTTTAGCCACGGCTTGCGAAGTAAACCGGGGTTTGTCCCACCGCTTTGCCGTTATGTATTTATTTATTTATTTATTTATTTGTTTGTTTGTTTAATTCGTAAACTTTTTCTAAAATCGCTACACCTCCGAAGATTGTGGACGGTTTTGAATGCGGATATTTTTATATCAATCTTTAGAGTTTCAACTCTACATGGTGTGCTTATGTAAGCAATTATGCTTATATAAGCACTTCAAAAAATATAAACATTTTCGGGATAACTGCCCTAAGCTTCCTTATACAGGATCTTCTGTGTGTTTGTTTACGTCACGTGACCCACGGCGAGTGGTCGATAATAAGATTTTTTATAGCATCATTTCTTTTTCATTCATGTATTGCCTTTAAATACTTCTCAATGAAATAGCGTTGACTGGCAGATGTAGAGGTACCAGTTAGGTTGAAAATAAAACCATTATCGGGATGTATAGTATGCACTGCTGCAATAATTGCGTTTTACCTGGGATGAAGATAGTAGGGATTGGAAACGATTCGACTTCACTCGCAAATAAAATGACGAAAAATTCCCCAGTCGTAGGAAACAGTGAAATTTATGTTCTATATATAGCAACTTTATTCAAAACGATTATTTTTTCGGCCTCGATTCCACTCCCCGTATATTCCTCCCAGGTTTTGCATACTAATTTTTGTTAGATATTTTTATCACATAATAATCAAGAAATGCTTGTCAAATGTTTTGAACTAAAAAATATATAGAAATGTTCATTTACTGGAAATAAAATTATACAATATTCACAATAAAAGTGTGACTGCAAGGAATAATTGTACAGTATAAATTGCACTGAAATCGGTTGCATGGATTTATAACTTTGTTAAATCGTGTTTTTTTTTATGATTGAAACTTAGAGAAAAAAAATAACCGGCTTATTTTGTTTTATATCGGAGGGAGATTTGTGCAAGTTGTGGCACACTGTCCTTGGACAGTCTTGTTATATCGATCAGGCTTATATAAGCAATTTTATAAGCAAAAATATGCTTACATTTATGATGCAAACAAACTTCCACATGTGAGCGATAATAGGAGGTTATCTACGTTGCCTGTCGCATGCCACAGGGGAGCGCGATTGTATATTATGTTATTTAAGCTACTCAATATATTCACACCAGTTGGATTAAAAATAATACGTTTTCGGGATGACTTATGTGTAATCCGTTTGTTTTAATAAGATCAGTGTTGCCTTCGCTTCTTTAAGCTCAGCAATTGTGTTCGCATTGTGTATTGCATGATATCAATGAAGGTCTATAGGAATTATTGTTTAAAAATAAAATCGCGAAAACCTTTTCACGAGGGCTTTACGAAGAGCGGCTCTGTGATCCTGTCATTTTATTTATATTTAAATTGTCAGGCTTTTCAATTGCTGAATTGCCCGCACCCCTCAACATTTACGATTTTTTTTTAATTCGTTATATATTTCGCGTAGGTATTTACCCGCTCCCTGGTAGATATTATTGATTTTTAAGATTTAATTTCTGAAATATACCATATCTATTACCTTAAATATGGTTATTAATAATACCAAATGACATATCTACTTGAAAACAATATGAAATAAAAAGTTTTCATTTGAAAAAAAAAAGAAATCATGAGAGTTATGCTAATAATTTCGAAGGATCTTATATTATATTTTGAACAAAATTTTCATAATGACCCATTCTTTTTTTAAACCGTGGGTTAAATACCAATAACCACGGTTACCCGTTTACAGCACAATTGCAACTTCTTACGTTCTTTTATTTAGCTTTACTACGCACTTTTTAAAACAGAAATCCTATTTACACCAATGTGAGCGACAGTTAAGACTAAGCTGTGGCGCACTGTCCTTTGACAGTCTTGTATCTAGTGTTCTTAGCTTCAAGCCATCCAATTTAGCTGACGGATATTTCTATCCCCCATTCCGTCCGTCTCTTAACATTTGAGATACAGCTGCTTTTCCGCGGCTTTTTTAAAGTAATCCTTTAGTCTAGAATCCTGAAACTTGAAACGATAAAATAATGTATATTGCAGATGTCTAACATTGAGGTTTAAGTATGATTGAAAAAATAATAGAATACCGCGGATGCGACCGTAGTTTTGGCTACGGAAGTGTCGTTCTAGACTATACTCGCGTTCGTGCGAAGGTTATTTTCATGTAATTTCATGTGAAGGGAGATAATCTTTTTAAAAAGGCGGACCAGGGTGTAGCATTTTGGTCGAAATCCTCGGTAATTTCGAGCGAAAAATTAGGATTACCGACAATTACCGAGGCAAAGTTCTGGCTTATGCCACACCCTGAAGTCGCAAAAATTGCGCTCACGCCTTCGGCGCTCGCATTAAAAAAATAATTTAAAAGTTAATGATCGTATGCGAGCTTTGTATAAGCAGCTCGAGTGTCGTTTATTATGAAGGTTGCGCTTGCGCGACCGTCACATTTGGGTAAAGGTAAACCCGGGGGTTTTGTATCTGATGCATATTTGTTTAGCCCCCAGCCAACCAATTTGGCTGAGGACTACAGTCTTACCCGCATATCCCGAACCATTTTATCTTGTCAACCGGCTATCTTGTCAGTTTTTCGAATCCCCGACCCAATGCCTTATATAATACATTAAAAAGTGATCGGATATCTCGTCGACGAGATACAAAAATTCCGCCTATCTCGTCAAAATGTCTTGGTCCGGGTCTTATATACATTTGTGTATTTGATCGGCTATCTCGTCGCAACCGAAATTTGAACAAAAAAGGTCCTTTGTGTTAATCTTATATCAAAAGGTCTATGCAAAATTAGAATAAAAATACAACGCCTAAATCATATGCATTCCAATGTTTTAACGTGTTTGTTATCTAATCGAAATAGTGACTTGTATATGGATCTTAAACAATTATAACATTTATAGCCATGTACTCAAAAGAATCAATGACGTGCCCCTTTGGCCGCTATTTAGAAACCCGGATATCTCGTCACTCGGCTATCTCGTCATTTTCGCCCCTGTCCCACCACTGACGAGATAAGCGGGTAAGACTGTATTGCTATCCTCCTTTCCGTCCGTCCGTCTGTTAACATTTGAGATGCAGTAGCTTGTCAGTGGCACTTTGTATGAAACCTTTGATGTAGGGTTCTGAAACTTGAAACAGTGAAAGAATATATATTGCAAATGTGCAACGTCGAGGTTTCAGTTAGATCGATCAAAAAATGTTGAAATTACGGGGTCTGAACTTAGACAAATTTTAGATATTTTGGGATATTTGTACCGCACATAATCCGCGGCACTTTTGTATGAAGCCCTTGTCGTAGGGTTCTGACACTTAGTACAGTGAAATAATATATATTACAGATGTGCAACGATAAGGTTTTAATTTGATCGAGAAAAAAAATGGTCCAAATTTTGGCGGTCTGAGCATAGAACATAGAGAAAGATTATGCGTATATCGTGACGTTGTGAGGACTACGTTGTGTGGATGAATATGTGCGGGCAACGGAGTGATGACGATGATGTGAGAAAGGCGTTGTTAAAAAGACGTTGTGAGAAAGACTTTGTGAGACCTGCTTCTTTTAATGAACAAGTATTCGTAATAAACAATGTTTTGCATTGTTTGGGGGCTTTGCATAGTCTACATGATACCTCTGTACGTTTTTCGTCTATTTGTGCATTTTCATGGCGAGGGGGAAAGGGCTACACCGTAATGGCATGTTATTCTTATATGAACCAATGAAAGTATACACATCAATTAAAATTTTACAATGAAATCTATAACGTGCATTAGGAAGTATAAGTTATTATGTTCTACAAACCCGGAAAACGCGTGCAGTTTTAGTATCAAAGTAGCACATTTGGGCAAATGTCAATAAGGATCGACCACTTGCAAAATTAGGTGTCACACGCTAATAAAAAATACTTATAGCTATATAATATGGCATATTTATGTGTGAAATTGAAGTTTGACCTAGTCTTTCATAAAACCAATCGAGAAACCCCGGTTCAAAAATGTGTTTCCTGTGCAAAACAGTTATTGAAAAGGCAAAAAATGGCAAAAATGGCGGTAGGGTGCTATGAGGGAAAGCTAAATAAAACTATATTTAAAGGTTTATCAACCCTCCAAAGGGTATCATATGCTCGGAAATAGACTTAGCTACTCAAAACTAACCCAATTTTTTATCGGTATAGTGAGTTTGAAAAATATGATTTTTTAATCAATGTCACAAGGATTCCAGTTCCTGTCCGTTTCCGAAATAAACAAGATAAAAAAAATGCAGATAACATTTTAAAATAAAAATTTAGGTGTTTAGAGATAGACAACTATGACTTGTCATCACTAAAATAACTTAAAGCCCCAAAGTCATAGCTATTTGTCTACTATGATGAAAATATGTTTCGAATTATTGGGCCGTATCGTTAAGAGTTCCTGTCCGTTACGCGAAAATTTAACACGAAACGATAAAGGTATGAAAAGGATATTCATCTGACACAAAGATATGGATGGTCTTACATAGTTGATCGCCAAAAATCAATCATATATGCCCCTTGATGTCTTTGTAAAAATCAAAAACTAAAAACATGTTCCTGTCCGTTACGTTTTCCTGTCCGTTACAAAAATAATTACTCAATAAAGAAATGAGTTCACGACTTCGAAAGTGCTTTATTATCATGCAAGAGACCATAACGGTCCCGTTGGGCATGGAAACATAGGTTTCATTCCTGTCCGTTACTTTTATTTTCTTGTCCGTTACTTTTATTTCAAATTTTCAAAAATAAAAAATGTGTGATTTGAAAAATATTTTTATTGATTTTAGGCTTATTCCTGCATTTAAAAAGCATTTTAAGCTAATCCCGAAAAAAAGTTACAGAATTATGGTAAAATATACCCTCAAAGTGCAAAAAAAAACGAAATTTTGCTTATATTTTCCAGAATAAGGTGAAAAGTATGCTCAAAATGCTTGTTTGGTAATCTAATATGATCGCTTTATCTAAAAAAAGTAAAATACACAACTAATTCAAAAAAATTTTTTTTGCGATTAAAAAAGCCAAGATCGATCCTTATTGACATTGGCCCATTTGCAGTGTGCTATTTAAGACTTTTGAAGCTGGTGGCCGATTGAGATCCCGGTGGTCCAAATTATTTTTCATAAATCCTTAATGTGTTATCGCACTGCCAAAACAATGTAATATTTCAATTGATAAACAATATCTAGGAGTGCAAGCGCCGAAGGCGCGAGCGCAAATTTGAGGAGAAATTTTAGATAATTTTAACGGGTGTGCATTAAATTCGTTTACGATCCCATTCACACTAGCGCGAGTGTCATGTAAGAAACGTAGCTAATAGGACGGTAGCAAACTCGACCACGAAGGTGCACCGATGTGTAAGAAACAAGCTACGTTAAGAAAGATATCGTTTGATCAAACGATTTAAATTGATGAATAGATATTTTATATAGATATATAATTTTCAAGTTTATATCCATTTCTTTCCATGAAATCAAGTAAAAATATTTTTAAACAGATAGCTTTCGCTGCAGTTCATTTTATCCTTAACCCTTTTTTTCTTAAATCACTGAGCAGCAGGTAATTCCAAAGTATTGAAATTTAAACTTGTTATATTCTGATATATTGCTTATTTCGCACACTGCATTTCTGTTACTGGAATTTGTAACAATTACGCCTCCTATTGAAGACGAAAATGGGGGTAAAAACCCCATAATTGTTCAAAATCCTTAATAAAAAACGTTCTTTTTTTGTTCTTTTTTTTCATACCGTTCTTTTTTTCGTTCTTTTTTTCTGCCAAAAAGCGTTCTTTTTTAAAAGATTTTGCGTTCTTTTTTTCTCCCGAACCCGCTGGCAGGCCTGTTGTGGTAGTTCATGCTTATATTGCTTATATAAGCAAAGATATAAGTGCTTATATCTCACCATTTAAACATAGATTAAACTTCTGTTCATTTATGTTGCGAACATGTGATTATGACGTAACAGTTGAAATTGTTCTACCTTCCAGGGTATCTCTGGACCAATTTTACACACCATAATGCTTCGATTATCAAATCGGCATTATATTTTCGGTGTCCACAAAAGTCTCAAATAAAATAAGCTTGTATGCATGATTTACAAAATTGAACAAATGACCGCGGCCGTTATATCAAATAGGTTAAATACATAAGAAATAATTATCGTTCAGGTAGCTTTACATCTTTTTGAGTTCAATGAGATGTTATTGGGAAAAAAATTAAATGAAATATTTCAGAATATACAATTTGCTTGCCTTGTTCAATTTATTTAAACGACTCGTCCTCAGAGGTACCTGCCATGTAATGGGAATGGTATGTTATATTCTTTCGAATATATATTATTGAACATTGTTGAGCTAGTGTTCTGCATTTCAATTTTTCAAAACCTTAATTATTTTTTTCCTGTGTTAAATGCCAGAATAAAATGTTAACCCTCAATAGAAGTTAATTTTATGTATCCTCTAAACTTTAAGCAAGGTGTGGCGCACTGTCCTTGGACAGTCTTTTCCTTGATAATTTAGTAGTTTAGAAATCGAAAATTGTGATCAATTACGAAAGTGATCGAGTTTACTGTTATATGATTCAGCATGAGCAAAAATCAGATTAACGAAAATTCATAAATCATAATTGGATCAATGCATGTGCATGACTATGATTTTATTTTATTTATAATATGCATGCAATATGTTGGTGTTTGGACTTGTTATTTTTTTCATTGGCTAATTTTAACATGTCTTGTGATATTATTATGTTATTAACTATTGATCGTATTTTAATAGAGCTCTTATTGAAACGAATGGATAAAATATGATATCGTTATCATGGATGATTACCACCTATTTAATATCAATGTTGATCATCAATGTTCATTGTTTCATCCTAAAATGACATATTTACAATAAATGCTAGTGAATCACATCTTAACTTTAGAAAAGAATGATCGCCAAACTGGTATATCAATATACCGGTAGTTATCTTTATCAAGAACGAGTCATTAAAAACATCCAAGTACAACTTTATTTAGGGAATCTATTGAAGCCCAGTTTGAAGTCGTAAACTGGAATCATATTTAAGTCTGAATGTTTAAAAATGGAAAGAATATTCCTTAACTCTTACGACGAATCCATGGGACCTTCATCCTAACCATCTCAATTCAGGACGAAGCCGGTGGCAAGGAGAACATGAAGCGACAACGGCGTCCAGGGGCACACGGCGTCACGCATAAGAAGATGCGCGAACAGGGGCCCGGCGGCGCAGACTTCCTGCTGAATCTGCGCAAGCTCGAAGGTATGAAGCAGAACGAATGAAAAAAGCTTATATTAATCCAATGCTTTACGTGGCTTTTGTCCGAAAGAAGTATTTATGTTATTAGTTAGTTCGAAGTTATGGCATGTTTATCGATGAATAATGCTCTATATAAAGCCGAGGACGTCACCATTATTTGGGACGTCCGGATATGTATGGAGGTTCTTATAGCCCCAGACGTCCTGAAAAATAAATGACGTCCTCGATCTGTACACAAAATAAATGTTCTATCCCTCCTATCCGATCAACGGGCTCACGCGCTTGGAAAGGGGCCAACATTTAATAAAGGGGTCGCAGTTGAACGCGGTCGTGGGTCAACGCCTTGAGACCTTTTTAATTGTGCGCGATCAATTCGATTCATATCCTCTATGTTTCTCACCCAGATCCCATCGGCGGTCTCACGCGTTTGGAGTCGGCCAAGAAGTTAATCAAGGAATCCAAAGTGGACGCGGCCGTGGGTGTTCGGGGTCAGAACAAAGTGAGCATGCTCGCCAAGGACCTCGCGAGGCAGTTCAGCGGGGAACCTACGGCTGAACAGAAAGAGGTACATGTCCTGATTGTTTTTCGTTTTGATATTTTTTTGATATCCCCATTTCCGGTCGGTTAAATAAATTCAAAACAATGCAGTCACAAAACTATGATCACTGTGAGCAGCGTTAAAGAAATGTTAATATGTGTTTTATAAAAGATCTCAAAAAAAATCTTGTTTCTTTTTCGAAAAAAAAAACAGATCATGATATATACTAGCTGTTTATTTAACATATAAATTTTACCAGAAACAATATACCTTACATGCATTTATTTCCCTTTCAACAGCAATTCCAGAAGCAACAACAAGCCAAACCGCCCGCCCTTATCGGTCCCGTTGCCTCAGCAGACGAATGCTTCTTTTGCGGCGAACGCGTCTATTTGGTGGAGCGCCATACGGCCGAGGGACTATTTTTTCATCGAGGTTGTTTCCGGTGTCATTACTGCGCGTCGAGTCTGCGTCTAGGGGCGTACGCGTTTCAGCGCTCGGAGGATGGGCAGCGTAAGTGTTATGGGGAACGCGTATGCGGGTTACAAATTATTAACTCAAATCGTAGTTTTATTATTAACCATCAATAAGTCCCGCGAATATCAAATTTATATAAAAAGTGATTGACTAAATTCAGTTAACATCAAGCATTTAAATTGATTTATTTGATAAAAAATTGATATTTGAAATATATATGTTAAATAGTGTCTTGTGAGTGATAAGAACCAATGATATTAAGTTCAGAAGGATTAAAGTTTGTCCGTACAATGCCTAAGATTTCTACATATAACATGTTTATACATAAATATGCACGTCTTTCTATACATATCTTGTAGCCCGTTTCTACTGCTTCCAACACGCCGGCCTCGAACAACGCCCACGTCGCGCGCGCAAACGCAGTTTCGGAGACAAAGAACTCCTAGAGAAACTGGCTCCCATTATTAACGCGGGTATGCCACCGCCACGTGTGAGTCCTAGCAATGGCGGTGGTCCTGAGATTGGTGAAGAGATGGTTGGAAAGGTTCCGACGACGAGTGTGGCGGGGTCGAAGAGGGAGAAATTACTGAGTCCGCCGGAGCAGAGTCACGTGGATGGCGTGGTAAGTTGGCGAAAGACTTATTATCCTAAGGGTTTTTTGGATAACATGCAATGATACATTCATTTCCCCATATAACTACTTTAGTG
>LQRL01105971.1:0-11619 GCA_001703475.1 Hydroides elegans | reverse complement strand
TTTAACGTTATAAACGTTAAATTATTTATCAATCATTACTGAAACTATTCAAAGTTTGGTTTAATTGTGCGATACTATCTGGTATTTTGAGCCAGTTTGTTAAAGTTTTAAGATCATGAAGTATAGATGCTGATAAAACTTCGCGATATGTATAATTTATATTGCGAGCGTCGAAGGCGCGAGCGAAATTTTCATTGATATTTGAAGATATAAACTATATTTGAAACATGTTTGAAAGTTATTAATATATAAGTGCATATTGAAATTTGGCGAGTAACTTTTATTTCGTACTCGCCAAAATTGTTCTGCCCAAATTTCATACTCGCCATTTTGGCGAGTGACTTTCAGGTCGTACTCGCCAAATGAAATTTTCACTCGCCATGGCGAGTTGGCGAGTGCTTATGTCGAACCCTGCATACTTACAACACCCGAATAAATTGACTGTTATTATATATGCAGGTTTAGACTAGAGGACAAGCTTTGTGTGTAAAATCAGTTTATGATTGCATGGTTGAGATATTTTATAATCGTTCTTGCTTTGACAACATTAATATATTATTCATCAACTGACATGTTGTTTTAACTGCCTTGTATTGTTTCTCTGCATATCTGAGTAATGTCATAAGTCAACATAATTCATAACTCACACAAAGGAAAGATGCAGCGACGTTACAACAACATTAGAGACACTTTTTACATAACAGGGTGACGACGATTTATCAAGTTGTAGGCAGTGGAAATAGAAGGTATAATGGTCTAAGAGAATAGAGGTTCCTTCCGTAAAATTTAATCTAAAGCGGGTCTTTATCGATACCAATAAAAACATATGTCATTTTAGAGCAGTGTGCGAAATAAGCGGTGGCCCGGTGGGCAATGGTTCCATAAAACCCCGTCGGGCCACCGCCAATTTTTTAACACCATTTATATAAAATTAATAAACAATATATCAGAATATAAAATAAGACCATTATTAGTATAGAGAATGACTTGATGTTTAGGTATGATAAAAAAAGAAAAAAAAGAAAAAATGAACAGAAGAGAACTCAAACTTTTGATAAGCATCGTTATTGTTTTTCTTGAAACCACAATTGATACGTAGGCCTACTTGAGAATATTTGATAAATATATCTTAAATATTTTTATGATTTTTTTTTCACACTGGTTGATCCTTTGCATTGCATAGGAGTGCACCTTAGCAGTCAAGCATAGCAACGTTCATTTTGCAGCGCAAGTGTCGTTTCAGATAGCACTCGCGCTTGTGCTAATTTTATCTTCAACTTTTTCAATACTCGACAACACTCGCACTTCAGGATATTAAACAAAAATTAAAACTTCATATGCAAATGTCGTTTCGGCAGCACGAGTGTCGTTTCGAGAGTGCGAGTGAAGTTTCATCAGCGCAAATATGTGGTTTGAGATGACAATTTGGGGTAAAAGTATACCCCTGATTACATCTTTATAATCAATGGACTAATATTTGGGCCACCGGGTTCTCTGTCGGGCCACCGGCTTTTGGAAAGTGCCGACAACATACAAGTCTCATCGTTACTGTTAACAGATAAACAGACAAAATTGGGTATATCAATAGTTCTGTCACAGTGGTCGGTTGGGACTAAAAATGAGTCTTTTTTTTCTTAATGGCATAATGAGTAAATGTGCAAAGAGGCCTCGTTACTTGCATTACGATTAGATCAATTTTCTTGACGGCGAATATAACCGTTAACATTAAGGAGCTTTGATTGAGTGTTATTTTAATGAGGAATAGACGGACACCCTAAGTGGTCAAGGATTTCCGTCTATCCGTAAGTCTACCGTTTTTATTCTCACGGTTTGTTCTTAAACAGAGCATTTCAAAATTAGGTCTTTCCCCGATGGCCACCGGCTTCCAAATCCTTATATCGCACACTGTTAGAGTATTGCTTAGTTCATATCCCTGCAAAAACAGCTAAGCAAGCAATCCTGAACAGCAAACTGAAAGTTCTATCAGTGCTGAACTAGTCAAATCAGCTTAAAGCATGGTTCCGGCATATATACTTCTAAATTTTTAAAACTCCATAAGCACGTATCATATATTGCCCCACTGATCACAAATCATATGCCTGGCAAGAACAGCGGCGCTAGAAGTCTATGGTTTTTATATTCATAATTCATAGCATTTAGAGTTTGTCTTTGATGAAATATGGATATTCATAAAATCAACATTATGTCATCAGTGAATTGTAGCATCACAGTCTGGTATTTATCAACAATTAGAAATTCTGAAACAAAATGAATGTATCTGGTACTCACCTCTTTTAGTTTGAACTCGAACTGGCCCGTGTTGAGCATGAGGCGGAATATGGTCTCTGGGTGGTAACCGCTTTCCATAACGACCTGCATGGAAGAGAAAGAAGGAGCATTATAAAAATGGATATGGAACAATGATCACTAAAACATCTATAACGACAATCAATGAACTTTTGCACAATACACATATACGAACTTTATTTAGAATGACTATCCGATCACAATTTTAGAGATGGCGCATTCGACGCCCCCTTCCGTTCGGGTTGTATGTGTATATTTCATAGGGGCAACCCTGCTAATCTTTTTTCTGGATCCGAGCCCGATTATAAATACAAAGTATCCTATCTCCCAGGCTTAATAGCTGAACATCCTTTTTTCGCTGTAAAAACACGTTAACTTAACTTAAACCTCACTCACATGCTGCCTGATTTACTTGGCGCGCTTGTCACCCTCGGCGCCCTTGAGCAGACGCGCTTTTCAGTAAATTTTCCGTGAAATATCAGTCATACAGACTACCTTACCTGGTCCCTGATCTGCTTGGCCCTCTTGTTGCCCTCGACACTTTAGGCATACCCTTTTGCTACCTTTCTTACTCGTTTGTTGCAAACCCCCTTCCCCCTTTTCTACCCACCTGGTCCCTAATCTGCTTGGCCTTCTTGTTGCCCTCGGCGCTCTGTGGTAGCGGCGCGTTATGCAGCATCATCCAGCGCAGCGTCACATTGGCCTCGCGCATCACGTTCATCATCTTCTGGATGTTGTCCAGCACGAACTCGTCGCGCAAAACGCCCTCTTTCAGGTACTGCTGCAGGCCCGGGATCAGGCTCTTCACCTGCAAGGAGGACGTATGGATAAATTGATATATGGGAAGCATTGATGAATCCAATTTGCGCTCGTTAAGAACGGCAGTTTGAAAAGACATGCATGTGATATTTGTGTTATTATAAACACGGACGCATGTGTATTGGAAATCAAAAGGGTTCAAAACGGAATTGTAAGACAAATTGGTCAAACTATGAAACGAATTCTAAAATCAACCTCTTATTATACAATAAAACTTTGAACAAATGACATAGGTTGGTATGGTGTGTTCTCACCTTGTGGGCATACTTTTGAGCCTGTTCACGCACATTCTCGATGTCGAGCGTGTTGTTAAGCGCATTCGATGCCGCTTTATAGGGCGCCCATGCGTCTAACAAATTCACAACCTGACCCATATAGACGCTGATCACCTGTAACATAGCATTAAAGCGTGAATAATTTATTCGAGTTTCAAATATAGTGCATAAAATTTTCTTTTTATTTTTCAAAAGAATCACAAGGTGTGGCTTTTTATTTCAATTATCATTCTCGGGATTTTTCATTTGACATTATGTGGTGCTAGTATTATGACAAGATACGAGTGTCATGCAACATAACAATGGAAGTTATAGTTTATCAGGAGTAAGTACTTACCCAGTTGTCAGGAAAGTGTTTGTCCACGATCTCCCTCATCTTCGACTGATGGTTATGAAGGATTTCCGGTGCAAAGTAAAGAAGGATGTACAGCATGGCCGCCTAGAAACAGCCATAATACACAAACAAATATATCGATCATGCAGTACAGTACCTGTGAACGGGTAATTTTTCATATTGCTTTTTAAATTATGGTTCGATTTATAAATTTGTGCCCATAGTCTATTAGTTATGAGCAACGACTTAAAGCAGAAAACCAAATCTCACATCGCTTCAAGGTCACCAGCTAAAGCTGAATATTGATTGAGTGCAACAAAATAGGTACACACATCATATTTGTATGTGCTTGTCGGTCGTCACAGCTTACCTGTGTTGCAAGCGCGGTGCTGCGGTGTTCGGGAAAGGGATACGCAGAGATCTGGTTGTAAATGTCATCCGAACGCAATCGGCCGATGATGATGTTGATGAACTGCTTGCTGATTGGGATTCGCCTGAGATCAGATGAGCCATGGATATAATATAATTATTTGCATAATATCTCATAACGATTCAAACAATCCAAGTGGTATATCTTTGTCCCTCATTACTAGGTAAAAGACCACCCATGACGCTTCAATGGTCACAAGCTACTTATGACTCAAAATTGTACTTGCAATTATTTTGAAATTTAATCGTTTTGTTGAGATAATTCATAATGCATACATGGTCGTATGGATCCTATGTACCTTTGCAATGCTCTAGACGATCTCATGATGATTCATTGCTTCTACACAAGTGTTTTTTTTTTATGCTTATATACTTGATGATGCCTTTTTTTTTATTTAAAAAATGAAAGCTATTATCCCAACTTACGCAAAATAATCCTCGGGATACTTAGCGGGTCTCTTGGCACCAGGCACATGGCTAAAGCCAGTGCTCCTCAGCAGTTTGCAGACGTCGTCAATATTGGAATCAACCGACGTTTTGGCGCCACTGTAGCGGTAGTAGGAGACGAGCATGCGCTCTCGCACGCTGCCCTCGATGTGAATGTCGATCGCTAAGAGCATGACGCCATACAGGTAGAGAGACTCGGTCTTTAAATTAAAAGTAAATCAAGTTTGAGATATTAAGAGTTTACATTTAAATTATGGTTAATAAAGAATAACGTTTTAATAGAAGCATAACATGAAATTGCAATTAAAATCAATATGTGGGCATTACTTTTATTTATTTATTAATGATAAACTAAGCAACTAAATCATTTGAAATCATAAAAGTTCAGAAAAGAAAAAACATATTACGGAAGTTGTGTCATAAATTGACAATTAAAAGGATATTAATACCAAGAGTTGTTTTCCATCTTCATTGAGAAGAACGGATTCGAGTGTTTGCTGGATATAAACACCTTCATCTAGATCCTCGAGAAATCTGAAAAGCAATTGAATGATCGATTAAAAGTCAAATACCCAGGTTGTTACGGGCAGTTAAATTGGTATGTATCAAAATAAAACACAATGATCACAATAATTTAACCAAAATACTAAATACGAAGCACAATTGGATAAATACAGTAACAAATAGAACAATCATTCATTAATCATAGGACGTGTCTTTATAGCGTAGATTATATAACCATTATTTGGACAAACCTGTTTAAATCGGTGATGTATTTATGGACACTTTCAAATGCTAAATAGAAGCGCGTTAATATTTCGAGATTGTTTTCTTTGAATTCTTCGTCAAGATCTTCTAACCCCTACAATGTAAGTCCCGGAAATATAAGTAACATGATACTTTATCCAATAGTTTTGAAATAGTTTCTTATGAGAGATATGTCATAGTTACAACATATTGTAAGATTTTTTCTTATCGCAATTACGTGCGTACATGTATATTAGGATGTGTATAAAGAATTTGAATCAAAGTACTTATGATAAGCTATTTAAAATGAGCAACACATCGACAATAGTATAATGCAATCATACATAAACGAAATACATTTCGTTTATATTTGAAATTAAAACAAATTAAACATGTTTGATTTGATTAAATGTATATTTGATAAAGATTCACATATATGGCTAAATAAGGGACATGTTTATGAATAAATCAAACGCAAATTCTAAGAAAAGAATTGATGAGCAATCATGGACAATATAATCAAGAATGATACAAGCATTTACACAAAAAAAAATATATAGGGAGCTTTTAACCTAAATCAAACGAAAAATTGCAAATAATAAACATTTACTTTACCTGCTTTGACAAAATCTTGTTTTCAAAATACTCAGCACTTTTGAAATAGCTGAAATCAGCCAATAGCTCGCCATACTTTTGTTGTTCTTGTTTGCTTTCAGCCTTAAAGACAGATGGTATGAAATCAGCGAGGCGTAGCAATTCCGCAATCACCGCGTTTCCGCGAGAGACTAATCTTAATATAGTCTGCCCGCACAAATTATTCTCTGCTAAAAAGTCTGCCATTTTTCAACTCAAGTATCTAACTCTGCTGCATTCTTAAAGATGATAATCTTGGTGATAATATGAAATAAAAAGAAAACATATCTATTACTTGAAAACTACGATGTCACGCTCACACTTGAGACTAACCCTATTCGAAAAATACAACTCAAGTCAATTACTAGTCAATATGAAGTAATTTTTATATGTATGTTTAACTTGATATCTTTAAAAAATACAATTTGAAATGATGTTAGTCTATAAATCTTCCATGGTGTATATATTTACGACAAATGTATTTTAAAGCATTTTTTTTTGTTCAATCTTTTAGGTTTATTTGGATCGATGTCTGAATTCGGTCAAAACGCCGAAAGGCACAAAACTAGGTATCTACGATCTCCCATTCAAAGGTTCTAGCATGTCAATGAAAATAGTGACGGAAAAACGGACGGACGCGACAACTCAATGTGACCTGATGAGGCACCATCTGGTTTATATCAACTGAAAATTTAAAAAAAAACATATACGGGGTTAGTGTAATCAAATCTTAGTATGGCCTAATAAGTGAGCGAATAACTGAAATTTAAGAGCTACAACACACCAGTTACTCATTATGGGTATGACTTTCGTAAGAAATCCATATCAAACTTAAAACATAGGCATCAAAGATGCAAAGCCCCCAGCCTAGTCAAAACATTCTTTGACACGAATATTTGTCAATAAAAAGAAGAAGTGATTTTCTCACAACGTCTTTCCACAACGTCTATCTCACAACGTTGCTCTCACAACGTCTTTCTCACAACGTCTTTCTCACAACGTCTTTCTCACAACGTCTTTCCCACAACGTCTTTCTCATACCGTTGCCCTAACATATTCGACCACACAACGTAGTCCTCACAACGTCACAATATATGCGTAATCTTTCTGTGCTGTACAAATGTCCCAATATATCTCAAATTCGTCTAAGTTTAAACCCCCTTAATTTCGACAATTTTTGGTCGATCAAATTGAAACCTCGACGTTGCACATCTGCAGTATATATTCTTTCACTGTGTGAAGTTTCAGAACCCTAGGACAGAAGCTTCATACCAAAGTGCCGCGGACAAAGTGTTGTATAAATATCCCAAAATATCTCAAATTCGTCTAAGTTCAAACCCCCATAATTTCGACAATTTTTGATTAATCAAACTAAAACCTCCACGTTGCACATCTGCAATATATATTCTTTCACTGTGTGAAGTTTCAGAACCCTAGGACAAAGGCTTCATACCAAAATGGCGCGGACAAACTACTGCATCTCAATTGTTAACAGACGGACAGACGGACGGACGGAATAAGGGATAGCAATAGCCCTGAGCCAAATTGGTTGGCTGGGGGCTAAAAAACAAATCCCTGACAAAAATATTTATTCGTCTCAATATTGTTTGACAATACGATGTGAAACAATGCATAAATTACACGGAAAATAAAAAGGAATAATAGATAATGTTACAAAAACGGGCTGTGCAAATAATATGTGCTCTTAAAATGCGTGATTCTAGTAGCAAATGGTTATAAAATCTAAGAGTATTGAAATTTGAAGATTTGATAAAATGTCAAACAAGTATCCATATATTCAAGGCGAATAATAGTTGTCTACCAAAAATGTACAAAATATGTTCGATAAAAGCTGTGAAATACATAATAATAATACAAGAAATACAAGGAAGTATTTGTGAAAAACGAACAGGCCCCAACCGCCCCCAAACTCGAAGGAGTATGGGTTTTTGTGGATTTTGAATACATTTTCTATGAAAACCGCTATTTTGGCCAATTTTTCAACTTCCGGTCGGGTGTTTTTGACCGAAATGGTCAAAAGGCACATCTACTGACCAAGACCTTTCATTTGAGCCTATAACCAAGTCTCTATGATCTTCAGTTCAAAAGTTCTAGCCCGTACAAGCTCATGTCTTGAAAAACAGCTATTTTTGGCTATTTTGGCCAATTTGACCACTTCCGGTCGGGTGTTTTGACCGAAATGGTCAAAAGGCACATCTAAGGACCAAGACCTTTCATTTGAGCCTATAACCAAGTCTCTATGACCTTCCGTTCAAAAGTTCTAGCCCGTACAATAAAGTGATGACAGACGGACAGACGGACGGACAGACGGACACCCCAACTCTACAGGCCCCGTACTTTTTGGTTGGGACCTAAAAAATTAATTCCTTGTAAAATGCGTAAACTCAGAAAAGCGAAAAATGTCTTTTAATATTACGGGTGTGAGTTTACAGAATGAATTACCAAAAAATATAAAAGAAAGTAGAACTTTGAATGTTTAGAAAGTCAAGCTTAAACGACGAATTCTTGTTGGGTATTAAAATATCAATAGCTATTAGATCAAATATATTGTTATTTTCAATAGTTAAACTCTTTATATTTGTTAGATATTTGTTAGTAAGATTTGGCATATTATTTTATTTATAACCGGTTATAGCATTATTAATAACTTGTATATCTGTGATTTTCATCGGTTACCAGTATAAAAATGCGTTTTCTTGTTAACATGGGTCTGACATACTATAAGAAATTATAATTTCTTCTGGTCAGTTCCCTTCGCAATTTGATTTATTTTATGTTCATATACGTGATTGATCAATTTTTTATGTACATTTGGTGAATAAAACATCGTTATTTCGTTTAATATAATATAAATATATGTGTCAACTCACAATTTATTTAATCCACAAAAGTGTTTAAAATCACCTTTTTATATATTCCAACGTTTATATCGGACAAAAGCTCCGATTCACTCCGATTTTCCGATAACCCGTATTATCGCCCACTAATTGAGCGATTATCGACAGTCAGAAAATGTGAATGATAATTATGTTTTTTTTTGGGGGGAAGGGATGGCGTGCCGTTTACCATTTTTTTAACAAAAAAAATGTATTAAAGAAGAAGTGTCACCCAACGAAAATTTGTTTTAACGATCGTCCGAGAAACACATAGCGTCCGAATTAGTTCCAATACGTAACCCATTGCTTTGTTGGAATTTATGCTAGCACTGGGTTACACGACCAGGTTCAATGTAAACCAAAGAACCTTATGAAACCAAATATCCCATTATCATGCGTTTATAATTTTATTCCTGTTTGAAAGAACGATAAAATTGACATGATATTACATCTTTGTAATTAAATGACAAATTGATATCTTAATGAAAAATAAAGTTTTATAAAAATTTACACGTGTTTGTTTTGATTGTCAAAATTCGAAACGGGCGGGAATCGAAAGAAACACGTTGGAATTCCGGAAGTAAACAAACTGTTTCGAATTTTTCAAATTCAAAATGGCAACTTCTTGAACGTTTTCTTCAACAAGTCAATTAATTTCTCGAGTGTTTGAATGGATATAACATTGATAAACACTTTAACTTTGTAGCAAGGAATAGACCGTGTCACTATTAAGGCGCCTGCGCACTGATCGAAGTGAAATGCAATATCCGTTTCTAGGGTAAACAATTACTTCCTGGTTCATTAAAACAGTTTTATTTCAATAAAGAACAATTCCTCCCAATTCCAATAATAAGAATTGATAAATTAAGACATTTAACTATCGATATATGTTTTGTTTAAACGTTGACAACTCTTTAAAATGTTCTAATTTGACGTCCAAAATTTGTTGTGATCGAAAAAACAAAATGTCTATGATGTCTTTTTTAGCTCTAAATATACATTTGATAGGTTTTGCTCAATATTTCAAATATGGTTAAATGAAAAACAACCAATTACTTTATCCATTTTTTAAAGTCTCATCATTAATATATTCATGAAATGTTGTGAATTTTGACCATTTAAAACACTATCATTTCCTTTGTATTAAAGTCTGTTGCAAGCCGAATTTCTAGAGCCTCTTGCAAACACTGTTGCATTGTGGGATATAAACATGGCGAATTATAAAGAAAACATAATGCGAAAATCAGGTGTATATCTTGCATGATAATAATAGAATAAACTTTTGATGATTAAGATAGTCTTGTTTAGTAAGTAACCTAATTATTATAGCTGTTGATTTTAGATGACACCCTTGGACAAACGTGATATCGTGAATTTTATACTGAAAATGTGTGGCTTTCAAATTGAACTGATTGACTGAAAAGAAACCTTAATGACAACGTTGTTAAGAGTTGTCAACTTGTTAATCGATTATATTATGAAACTTAAATATCTTAACGTTTGTATAATGATACTGGGACCCACGAACAATTGTTTGACATATTAGATATTACGGTTTTTAAAACCAGGAAACTAGGTAAGCTTAACACGGAAGCGGAGGTTTCATGTCACTTCGATCTGTGCGCATGCGTTCTAATAGGAAAACGGAGTATTCCTGAATATGTTCTTTATCAAACACATACTTTATTTGCGCAAGTTATTAAGTCAATATTATATTATAACAATGTCTTTGGTTTACATTGAACCAGGTCGTGTGACCCAATGGGAAAGTAAAATTTCAAGAAACCCCAATGGGTCACGTATTGGGACTAGCGTCCGAATCAGGACCTCGTACGGTTTCCAAAAACAGAAATGAAAATATACGGCTGACGCAACGTTCACTAAAATTGTTCAGAAAGGCCACAACAATAAGTTATTCAACAGTGTTTTTCTTCATAACATGATATGATTTACCGGCTTTTAATTTCACGATTTAAAAAAGTGGGCTACATTTTCGTACGAACAAAAATTTGTCACATGATCTAAGGTCATGTGATTTTTAGAGTGTTTGTTTGCTGGCATAAACAATGCGCAAAGTGGCTTGGGAATATTTGTTACCTTATGGAGACACTTACCTCAGGTTTTTAGTCATCTTTGGTGACTGAGATCATCATAAACTTGTTGTACATTATTATTGTGCTTGTTTTAATTAGTTAATGACTATCTCTGTAAATATCGTGCATCGAATCTTCAAACGACTTCGCACTTTCTATCTTAACATTTCACGTTATTAGGCCCCATATTGTATTATATATATCGGTATTGATGCCATGGCTTTGGTCCACCCCGATATTGTGACTCTACGGGACACAGGGATGGGACCTCAATCATGTGGGTATGTTTTGAATCCTATTTTTTCCCGATTATACAATATACAATCAAAGTTCTCGTGCGGCACGTGAAATATATAGTCGTTGTTCCTTCCTGTCCAGCCCCGCTAATCTGCACTAATAAATCTTAAGTCGAATGGCCTTGGTGAGGTCCTAAGCCCATCACTTTAAGGTGCCCATGTATATTTCACCAAATGTACATTGCTTAGAGATCCCTTTAGCTTATTTGACATTTAAATCGCATGGCGACTTATCCGAGGGAAACACAAGGTCTAAGCTACATTTAACACCCCATTTATCCCCACACGATCCCCTATTTCGGTGGGATACATCCTTTACTAAGATCATTTAACATGTTTACT
>LQRL01105970.1:1039-33515 GCA_001703475.1 Hydroides elegans | reverse complement strand
TTTGCAATTTGTACACTAGTCAACTATGGTGTGAATATAAAGCTTCAACAATGCATTTATTAAAGATGTCCTATAACAATGTATTTAGAAAATTCTTTGGACTGAATAGAAGATGTAGTGTATCAACTGAATTGATGCAGAGATCGATCAAAACGTTTCAAAATGTTATACAAAATTATATAAGAAGTACTTACGTAAGGTTGTATCAATCAAATAATGCAATATTGAGTTCGATGTGCAAATGTGACATTATGTTAAATTCTAAATTGATGAGACATTGGTATAATGTATATAATAGCTGTAGCATTAAATTGTCATGATATGGTATAAATATATGGACCCAGAGTCCGATTCAAAGTTACAAATAAAATAAAATATAAAAGCGGTGTTGTCTTGAAAATAGGAATTAAGTGAGATAACATTTTTGACGATAGATTATACAAAGCAGAAATAGCATTTCTTTTTCTAAGGGATAAGAGGTTAGAGTGACGTATTACACGAAACATTTTATGACGCATTTAATAAGAGATAACATAAAAGCATAAACAAATGAAATTCATTTAAAAAATGCAATTTATCTAGGTCTTCATTCACTCGGCCAACTATCACCCTCCTACCCCCTCCCATATCCACACTCATTCGCCATGGCCTGACAGGGGTCCTGCATGCGCGCGCAGTTGTGTTTGAGCACAAGTGTCGCCAGAGCATCGATCTGTACACATGTCCCTTGACTCGGTTAGGTCTTCATTCATTCGGCCTACTCTCCCTCTCCTCTCCCCCATATCCAAACTCATCCGCCATGGCCTGACAGGGGTCCTGCTTGCGCGCGCAGATGTGTGTTGAGCACAAGTGTCGCCAAAGCATCGATCTGTACACATGTCCCTTGATTCTGTAAGATCTTCATTCATTCGGCCCACTCTCCCTCTCCCCTCCCCATATCCAAACTCACCCGCCATGGCGTGACGGGGTCGCTACTTGCGCGCGCAAACGTGTTTGATAACAAGCGTCGCCAAAGTATAGATTTGGACCCTCAAAACTTGATTTGGTTGCAAGTGGACTAAAAACGAAGTTACCAGACATATACATTGATGTGGAGGTTATTCCAATCGGTAGTCAAACCTCTGGAGTCAAGGTTGGCCTGCCACACGAGGCCGTGTTTTTCAAGCTTCCACAATCTATCAACTACGAAAAAAATTCAAAGGGTAATGGGGAAGACACAACGCGGCCATCTGTATCATTCAAAGTATCATATGAGTCATATGTTTTGCAAATGGTATTGCTACTATTCTGACTGACAGAAATATGTCAAAAGATCATCGCCTATGTGAATAACACCGACACAAATCGTTTCCAAGTGTGTGTATCGTAATGTCTTTTAGCGAAAGCGATAGCTCAAGAGTAGGTGTCACAATGGATCTTGTACTTGTCACACAGTTCAGTCATAATCAGAAACAATGTCATGCAGGGCAAATCAATGAAATTTCAATGCAGTTTATTAAGGTCAATCAACTGTTTGATTACTTGGAAAAAGACGCATATAGCCTCATAGATTGTGATAAAATAGATACAGGGATACTAGAAAACACGATCCTGAGTAAACTTGACGATGCAACAAAACAAGGATATAAAGTGACAAAGTATTTGCTTCAGTTGGCTCATAATGATGTGCCCAATGAATATACATCACCAAGTATTCGTTTGAGCGACAATGTCGATAAATCATTATACGGGTTTAAACCAATTTTGAAATCGTATCACTTGCGTTGCACCCTCATACATCTTTTGATATACACATATAATACAGAGTATGCTGACCAATTGACAGGAGGTGTACTTGATCTATGTCTACTTGATATGATGCAAAAAATACTAAAAAAAATCTTCATCATTCAAAGCTTCATACCCTGTTTCTTTAACATCATCATTTGGAGTATATTGTCATCCCCTTTATGAAAAAAATAAATTGCAGCTTGCGGTCGAGGCGCTTGTGAATTGCACCATTGATACTATAGACACATTTTTAATGCTAAATACAAAAAGTATTACGGAAGTAAGGAAGACCGCAAAATGCCAAATTCCAAACGATCATATCCGTTTAAGCAGAACTATTAGCAATGGTTCACAGTCAACACAATTCAATGAGCTCGATGATTTTAATGACATCTGTCTGTTATGATTATAATTCATTTTCATTTCATAAAACAGGGAAACTGCTGAATAATTAAAATATATATAGATATGAGTCACATATGAGTTATATATAACCTTATTTAGCTTATTTATGGATTCAGAAAAACCTACTGTACTCTATTATATAAATAATCGCTTTTGCTATTTATAATGTTTTTCTAGAAAATAAAAATTCCTATGTATATCACATATTCCCATCTTACGACATGTTTTCACTAATAAGATTGGTTCAAATGACATTTATTACATTAGCGTTAAGCGACAAATAGTATCTGCAGCACTTATGAGAGTAGAGAGAAGGGAGATTTTTGCAAAATTATTGATCTTCTTTCCGCATGGCAGCATGAGGCGTTGTAATATCATTCTTGGGAATTTCTGCAATCATCATAGAACTATTTTTAGTCTTGGCATGAAATCGGTGTTTGTAATGCGTCATAGAAAGAGGTTATATGATTGAAATGTATATTTCTATATGTTATTTGTCGAAAATTATGTTGTCATATTGCTGCTTAATATAGATAGAGTAAATGCTTAGGGCTATTTCAGAGTAAGCGCTATATAAATGTATCGACCAAATATATAGAGACTATCCGCTTATAGTATTGATCTGTTGAGTAACTCTGTGCTTTCAACACAACGGCTTTTATGTTTGTTACAAAGTGGACCGTGTAAAGTACCAATGACAGCCATTAACACTTAGCGACGCTAATTATTTCATGTAAAGAATACTGTTTGAAATAGTCAACTGTTTTTGAACAATACGCGAATGTCAATCACCTTTTTATATACAAAAATGTTTGATCATTGAAATGAGTAGATAATAAGATTAGATAAAATATTAAATCCTCAGGATTTAGGATATCGAGATAGATATTGAGTTGACCGAATGAATGACATGATATAATTATTCTATTATGAACACAAAGGATATATTGATATAAACAATAGTTTATATTTAAATCATATGCTATAATGTCACAAGCCTTAGATGAATTCAAAATATGTGAATATTCTAGAGGTGACTGTTATTATAGAGTAGACAATTTCCTAGCATTTATAAACAGACAGGATAAAAAATGGCGCGATCGACTTGATATTTTTACAGCTGCCCTCGATAAAAGAGTACACATTGATAAAAATGACAAAAACATCAAGCCTATTTATAGCGCACTAGATGACCTTGTTCAATGGATAGCAACCGAACTAAAAACAAAATTTCCACACATTTACGCCGATATGAAGGTAATTTCAACGGGCAGTCAAACATCTGATGCAAAGGTGGGGCTGCACCATGAGGCCGACTTTATGTTTAGGCTCCCAAAATCATTAGAAAGTATTGAATTTCTGAGGGAACCTAAGCTGATGGAACGTCCAACTTTTACCAATGCTAGCAGTGTTCAATTATGTAACGATATTGCATCCGTTATAAATAATGCACCTATTTCAAAAGATTCCTGTTTGCAGATACATGGTATATACCGACACGAAAGTATTCCTGGGGTGTGTTTAGTAATGGCATTTGCCGAGAATAGTGAAACGAGAGTGGGAGTAACTGCGGATATCATTCTTGTAACACATTACCATGAGGAATCGACATTAGACTCGATTCCAAGCATTTGGAAACAGTATATTAAGGATAACAAATTGGAAACCTATTACAAAGAACATGTCTACAGACTTCTCAATAGTGATGAAAACGATACAGGCATCTTAGAAAACATGATATTAAGTAAAACGGACGACGCAACCAAGCAAGGGTACAGAGTAGCAAAATATTTGCTCCAATTAGTTCATAGCAAAGAACCGCATGAATACACATCACCTAGTGTTGTGTTGAGCGGAATTGATAAATCTTTATATGGATTCAAACCTCATTGCAAATCGTATGCTTTGCGTTGCATGTTTTTGCATCTCATGGTTAATACGCATAACCCAGAAAACACTGAACAACTGAAAAGAGGCACACTTGCTCTGTGCTTGCTCGATATAATGTATTTGATGTCCTTAAGTACTAAAGACAATTATCCTATTCCATTTACGTCATCTCCATTAGATCATTATAATAATATATTAGCAAAAGAAAAGTCAAAGATCTTAGTCAATGTGCTTATGCAAAGCAGCATGGAGAATATAGACCGATTTCCGCTGTTAAACACCGATGGCATTCCGGTCCATACTTCTTCTGAAAATGAAGAGACGCTCGAATATCCGATACCAGACGATCGTATTTGCATCAAAGATATTCATTAACATCCTTAAGACGTTTTCAAGGGTATTAATTTGACAGCATGCTAAATCATTTTTATCGCTCATAATCGCTAAGATATTATATGTATTAATGCAATGAGCATATATTACCATACAGAGTAACACATACAATATAGCACAAATGAAATCAATTCGTAAGACAAATATTAAACGTTGTGTGTTAAACAATCAAAATAGATGATTCTGTATGAAGTTCTGTAGTAAACGTTGAAGTCAACAGTGTGTAATATTAATTTATTGTATTTGTTATTTCATTAAATACAATAAGGTTTATATGTGATATATGTGTAAATAATAGCCTATTATGTTAACACTGGGTGAGTGTTTTTTGACAGTGAATAAAAAGTAATCATTAATAGATTTCACATGCAGGTGTCCTTTCAGTCGATACCCCGTTTCAATTCCTTACGATAAACATAAATATAATATTGCAAAATACATTTACAATGGAATGCCTATTCGCACGACAAAGGGGTGTTTTCAAAAGAACTATCACTGTAATATAACATGATATTGATCGGCTCAAATTTGCTGTGTAATTATGCTGTTTGCGTTAAGGTTTTTTTAACGTTTATAAGGTGTTTAAGGTACCAGTTGTGTGTATAGTCCTGTCCTATGAAGAGAACAGCAGCTTGAGAGATGGCGTCACTATATATTTTTACTCATAGGCGCTAAGATAGTATATGTATTAATGCAATAAACATATTTTACCGTACGGAATAACACATACAATATAGCACAAATGAAGTCAATACGTAAGACAAATATTAAACGTTTTGTGTTAAACAATAAAAATAGATGATTCTGTGTGAAGTTCTGTAGTAAACGTGGAAGTAAACAGTTTGTGATATTAAGTTATTGTACTCGTTATTTTTTTAATAGAATAAGGTTTATATGTGATATATGTATAAGTAAGAGCCTATTATGTTAACACTGGGTGAGTGTTTTTGACAGTGAATAACAAGTAATCATTGATAGATTTCACAAGCATGTGTCATTTTAGTCGATAACCCGTTTCAATTCCTTACTATATACATAAATTTAATATTTGCATGCAACTTCTTACTGTGTCAAACTAGGCTGTGTAATTTGGTTTTTTTTTGCTTTAAGGTATTTTTGACCTTTATAAAGTTTTTGAGGTACTAGTGATGTGTATAGTCATGTCCTATGAAGAGAACAGCAGCTTGAGAGATGGCGTCACTATATATTTTTTCTTGTCAAATATTAACAAGCAACTGCCTGCGTGGGGAAATTAATTTCATATCCAAAATATGGTTGCAATTTATAGAGGACTTTGACGTATACAACCTGCTTGGTAATACGTTTCAAATGGAATACTTCAAAACGCTCTTCTAAGTAGATTGATCAACGGTATGAAGCAGGGTTACAGAGGCACACTATTTGCTTCAGTTTGGTCATAACAACATCATCCATTCCTTTACATAACCAAGGATGGTGTTTAACAATTATGTCGATAAATGTTTATATTGATATAAACCACAAATCAATCACTATCATTTGTGCTGCGTGTTTTTGCATTTTCCCACATCTACACAAATTACATTAGCTGAACCTTTTGAGGGAGGTTGACTAGCTCTGTGCGTGCTCGATATAATGCAAACTATGTCAAATAAACCGTATTGCGTCCCATTTATAACATTTTTCACGTCTTATGTATGTCCTTTTTCTAGTCACTAAAACATACAAAGCTTAGTTAATGTGCTTATGGATTGTTATTTCCAAAGTGCTGACACAGTTTAACTGTTGAATACAACTGGTATTCCAGGCTATACTGCTGCTGATGGCACGGAGGCGCTTAAGTATCCTATATTATATCTTCATTTACGCGTTAAACGTAATGAGATAAAATATGTAACAACAAGATAATTTTGGAAAATATTTGTTCTTGTACACCAATGTTAAACCACAGTGGGTGGACCAATAGGCCCATCTTTCTTTGCAAGCAGCATGTTAATGTGGAGCTATACAATGGCTTGCGAAGCTACGATCACAAAAAATTAGCACTTTAAGAGACAGTTAGGGCACTACATCGATCTGATGAATTTATGAACCCCAATCAATTTTATTTACATCTAAAGTTGATTTAACAGAAAGTTGTTTTAAAGGTAATGTTGTGCAACACACTATTATGTTATAATGTTAAATTGATAAATCTTTCGCGAAAGACATATATTTTAACTTGATCATTTAAATGGCTGTAATGAATATAGATAGTATGTAATACCAATGTATGCGCAATCATTAAACTTGGCATTGGTTACAACACAAACTTATTTCCCAAACATGTGTTGATCGTGATTTTTTTGTTTTTAATTTAAAATGACACTTAGAATCGACTTATATAGATTTGACCATGTTAGAAATATAGAACAATTTCTCCATAAATCGTGGTTTTAATTGTTACACTTAGTGGGGAAAATTAAATGATTCTTGCTGAAATGAAAGGCGCATATTTTTTTTGTGTTCAGCGATTATTCATTTTTTCGCTACTCTTTATATTATTAAAACGTAGTTGCTGAACAGTATTAAATATATTACATATTTCTCAGCATTTAATGCTATTTCATGCTAACGTAAGAACTCTATTTTCTTTCATTTTTTTGTCAAATGACTTATCAACGTGTCATATTCTAGGCAAATATATATATGTGTACTCTTCGTTCGATAAAGTAACATCTAATCTTTTATAATTATAATTAGTTCAATTCATTTATGTGCGGAATATCAACAATCCATTCCCGCTACAGTTCATTTGAAGCCCGTTATATATCATTTGTATCCCAAGTTTGTGAGGAACGTGACCGATTTATATCATAACAAAATATTCAAATAAAACTTGATGTACTAGAATTTGGTTAACGATTACCACAACAACGTGCTTAGAATACCAACATATTGCTTCTGTTACACAATATTCTAATATCATCAACTCCTATATTAAAATCATTTACCAGCTTTCTAAAATGCATTTGCTCATATTAGAATCATAGTGCATTTAAATATGATATACACTGCATTGATATAAATAATTGAATACTTTGTTCAACCACTTATATGGTTCTACAAAACTTGTATACCAATATAGGCCGTGGTTACATTTAAGTAAAAACAAGCAGGTTTTTATGGTCACATGATTTATATCTTGATTGACGTAAAACCTACAGTGTAACACAATGTTTCTTTGAATTCAGCTTCTTTCTGCTTAAAAGTAATCACGGTGAAAGAAGTCGAGAAATAAACCATGATTTTGCATTCTAATCCTACATCGAACGGTAAAAAGCATGTTGACAGAACGCACAATAAGTAACATTGAGGTCACACATATTGATCGACGGTTCGCTGTCAGTCTGTAGCAATACCACTTATGGCATGTATGCATCTAGGTTTTCTAGGGGTTACAAAGTAATGTCTAGTAAATGGAGTCTGTTATTAGAACACTTTTTATGTGAAATAAGATTAAAAGATGCATAAAAACCTAAAACCATATACAAAGGAGCGACATATCCCATGCTATTAAACGAATGTTAATTGTGTGATTTGGCTGGCTTTCTAATTCGCACTATAAAAACATGATAGAACTGTTGTGTGTAGATCGATTGGGGAATATCAACCGTCATTCTTTGCTATATATAAATCATGTTATGATCAATAAATGATCGTGTATTATGCCATGGCTTAAATGCAACAATTACAGCAAGAAATTATTCTTATAACTGTGAAAGTTTCATGCAATGACAAAAACATATTTTTAAGATATTGATGCATTGTAAAATGAGCTTATATATATATATGTTTAACATGACACTAATATACTGTAAAATATTATTATTGGATATTGCAAAATACATTTTTACTAATGTTATGCTTTGACAGTTTATTTGAAACATTAACTATGTGAAGTTTAGTTTATAAGTTTAAGACAATATATGCCCTTTATGGCATGAACAATTGATTCAACGATTGAACGAGTATTGATTCAACGATTAAACGAGTACGCATTTACAATGATTTTTTTTATTTATAAGTGCCTACAAAATTACCAAACCCTTTTTGAGACACATCTGATGTGGTGTGACAGTTTAAAGCATGACAGAATGCACGTTATTTAAGATTTACGAACATGATTGCTATTTCAATATTGACACTTTTCTTAAATTTAAACAGTCGAGATAAATAATGGCGCAATCGCCTTGACGCATTCAAATATGCACTTGACAGACATGTTACCACTGATAAAGACGATTCAAATATAAAACCGATTTATGAAGGAATGGCTAGCATAATCAAAAGGATAACGCATGGATTAAAAACAAAAATACCTAGGATTTACAGTAATGTGGAAACAATCCCAACTGGTATCAAAACCGCATCCGGACAAGTAAGATTACTATTTGAAACTGATTTCCTGTTTAAACGTTGATCGAACATTGACTGCAAAACATATAACAGAAAACCCGAAAACAGCTTCAGTAAACAATTAAATGACGATATCGGCGCGGATATATGCAAGCAAGATATTCATGAAGATGCTCGTTTGCGGATAGATGGAATCCACGAATACGAGGGTAATCCGGGTGTGTGTCTAATTGTGTCTTTTGGTGTCTTATTATTTAAAAGAAGGCGTCACTATGGATATAGTACTTGTCAGGCAATATCAACCGAATACTGATACTGAACTCCCGCAATATAATGTTGACTTTTCAAATGCATCTCTTGATGATTTAGGAACAAGAAGCATGTATTATTACCTGAAGCCTGAAATTGGCGAGATAAAGAATGGAAGAATGCGTCTTCATAGATTCACTACTTCCCCTGAATATAGGATGAGTATTAAAACGAGTATTCTGGTTATAGCAGCAGAACTGAAAACGAATATTCCTAATATATGGAAACATGGAGATGATACCTATGGGAAATGCTTCGGAAGACATAAAACACTATTTGCCAGATGAAGCCGATTTTTGTGCAAGTTCCCGCCATACATAGTAAATGAAAGATTTGAAACGATAATAAGAGAAATATATGCGGATCTAATGAGTTAAGTCAATTGTTTTGCAATGATATGTACCGTGTCATTGGCAAAAATAAGACTATTATGGACGACTTATGTCTCAGGCTTGATAATATATACATACATAGGATGATACCCGGTGGAAAGTTGAATATGTCATGGACGATAAAGGAGGGTGATTCGTTCAAATATGTAGCAATTGCTATCCACTTTGTACTTGTAAGGGATAACCAGGAAATGGAAAGCAAAGGAATTCAGAGCTCAAGTGTTATATCAAGCGAATCACTACAATGCATAAAATCTCATAATCTATGAGTTCCTCTTGACCAGAACATGTACACGCTCTTTGATCGTAATCGATGGAATACAGGACGACTCGAATATGCTATTTTAACTGATTTGGGGTTGTCAACCAAGCAAGGCTACAGAGTTGCAAACTATTTATTCCAGTTGGTACAAATTCAAAAGAGAACAACTTTTATATCAGAGAGTAAGTGGAATAATGGTATGATGAAACATGGTACGGATATGAACAGTTTTTGAACACTTTTCGTGTACGTTGTTCGCTGAGCGGAAAAAAATACAGCCTTTTATATATTAACATTTATAGTTTCTGAAATTCATAATGGTAGACCATTTGAACGTCGATCCAAAACTAGCAAATTTCATTCTAGGATACTAATATCCCTTTTTGTTTTATATTGGTTTTGTTTTTGAAATATCTCTTTGATATGTATTGATCAACATGAATTAACTATAATATGAAAATGATCATGTTACATTTTGTAAAAAAATATTAAGTCAGTATTTGACTCCAAACGATCGATTTATCACATATAAGGTAGTGTTTAGGGGTTCGAGCCGGAGAGTTTGCATGGAAATATTCAAGGGATAATTTTATGCGAATCATGGCACATGTACCATCGATGATACATAAACATAACATTAGACAGCGTTCAACTGACAAATGGAATCAAATTAACCTCTTGTATCGACAAAACATATAATTGCATGATGTTTTAATATTTTTCTACTACATTATCCTATTATATTCACTCTCTAAATGTAGATTTGGCAACTCAGTATTTTATGCATACTTTTAGACTGCGTTTCTATCAGTGGCTAACTTTGATGATAAAAAAATGATTGAAAAAAATAATGAGCAGAAGTGGTTTATACAAGCCAGAGTGTTTTTTTTAATTTGACCACTTTGGGGCCAAATTGGAAACAGTTCTGACAAACGATTTTACCTTATCAATAGAACCACGTGAACCTATTTTGAATGTAAACAATAAAGCCTTTTACCACAGATATTCCAGGTCTGAAATTAAGAGGGGGAGGGACATATAATATTTATCTCGTTTGCGCTCATGCCCAGTTTGTATATTGGTTTCCAAGCAAATAGTAAGTTTGACTATTGTGCATGTTTTTCTTGTCTTTTTATAAGAACTATAACAGGCCGTTTTTTGCTAATTAAGCTGTCGATAGGGAGGGTTGTTTTTCCTTGTTCAAACCACGTAAATCTACATTTATATAATATTAACAATTGCATATTTACAGTATTTCATAACCAAATCATGGAATTGTCATACTTCGTTCCCATATAGCTTATATCTGAAACTTTAGAGTTCGTGAGTGTCTAATACCATGCTATGTTTACGGACTCAATCGATATACAAGTACGCCTCACAAATAAGTTTAGATATTTTATTTTTCAGCTAGCTGAGTAATTCTCGAATTCAAATTAGCTTTAATGAATGCCATATTATATTAAGAAAGTGTACAAATAAACACATAATAAATTAATTTTCATCATATATAGGGTTGCTTAAAATATATATAAAGATATTTTAAGCAAAACTTTAAAACAAACTTTAAAAAAAAATATTTTTCTTAATATTTTATTTTCTTGGACATATTAACTTATGCTAAGCTGGTATTTCTGTTTAACTGCGTGTACAATCGAAAAATGATTAATGAGATAATTTACAATGGATTATTGAATTGAGCATTAAAGAGAACATTGAACTGAAAAGGATTAATCATGCCATACAATGTATTAACTGTCTCGACAAACCGAAAGTGGTATGTTGGCAACAGGTTGATTGATAACTATTGATAGTTTGTAGAAAAATCCGAACAAATATATATAACATTTCTTACTGTAAAACAATCTATCTAGGATTATTAGTTATTGGGTGTAATGTTTATATTTGATTGAACTCAAAACAACGGTATCTCGATACTCTACAGTGTATCAGGCTAATTTTGAAAATTGACGTGGCACAAATAATGTAATTAACAGTATCATTTCAATTGATTCATGAATGTCGGTAAGACTATTGATTACAAAATATCAAATTGGTGAAATTATTGTTTTTATACAAAATAGAAATACGTTTATCAACAAAAAACACTAAAAACACAAACAAATGGCAATAAAATCAGTCATTAAATAACCATAATGTTTACAATTAAGCAATGGGGCACAGAGTAAGAAATGTATAATTGTGTATAGAATAAAATACCAAATACAATAAATGACGTCAATGCCAACAATAAGCTCTTATAATTGTTAAACTTAAATTCATGATAAGCGAAATTACAGTATAGCGTATGCTTCTTACAACCCATACAAATCATTTATGAATTTATAAATATTATTTTGGAAAATATTTTGCCGCAATATTATTACTTCCTTAAGTTTGATTTATCATCAGGGTTCATTATCGTTCGTGACAGCACAACACAGACATTACAATGTGTAATAAAGTGTCATTTTTCCTTGCTATGTGCCCCATTTCTTCATAAAGCTATATATAGGGGGCGTGACAACATATCTCGAACATAATGAAAAGAAAAGATAATGCTATTTATGACAAAATGATCATTTGGCTATATTTAAGTAAGCGGTAGTGTGGTTAAAATGATATAATTGTGTTACAACAAATAGTATTAAAACCAATTGATGAGTTTTATTATTCAATATAAATATGAATGGATTAATAAACAGATTCTGTGTCACTTTAACAGCATTTCTTTTCAGAAACTTATATGTACTACTAAATAACTCTTACAGTTTACTGAATATGTTGTTAAAAATAGTTTTCGTGAAAAATAGTTTCGGTATTGAACCATATCAATGACTAAGGTTTATCACAAGTAAAAATGGCAGAAATAAAAATTTGGGAGGCCGAATACGGCACTAGTTGTTATTACAATGTGGGTCGATTTCTAGATTTAATTAACAGTCGAGATAAAAACTGGCATGATCGAATTAATTCATTCACAGCTGCTCTCGATAAAAAAGTGACAATAGACAGATACGATTCAAAATTCAAACCTATCTACGACGGATTAGATGAAATCGTTGCTAAGATAGCGCATGGGCTCAAAACAAAAGTACCACATATATACAGCGGTTTAGAAGTCATTTCTACTGGAAGTCAAACCTCTAGTGTCAAAGTAGGATTACCACACGAGGCCGATTTTTTGTTCACGCTACCGCCTAAAATTGATTGCAAAACATGTGAAAGAAAAATAACGAAACGCTTAGGTAGTATCTTATGCGACGATATTTCCAGTGTTTTATGTGATAAAATCAAGTCGAAAGATGAACGTCTAAAGATACATGGAATACACGCGCATCAATACATACCAGGGGTTTGTATAGTGATGTCGTTTGAAAACGATGATGGTTTTAAAGCAGGTGTCAGTATGGATATTATACTTGTAACAAAATACCAGTATGACAAGGCCAAAGGATTCAAAAAGCCAAAGAGAGTAATTTCTGAGAGCGCACTAACATACATAAAGGATAACAAGCTGAAATCCTCACTCAAAAATGACACATACCTCCTTCTTGGCAATCATGCTATGGATACTGGAATTACAGAAAACAATTTGATAAGTAAGCTTGACGACGAGACCAAGCAGGGATACAGAGTGGCTAAATATTTGCTGCAGTTGGTACATGAATATGAGCGAAACGACTATACTGCGCCAAGAGTGGTACTGGACGATAATTGTGATAAAAGTAAGTTTGGTTTCAAACCATATATAAAATCGTACTTTTTACGTTGTATGCTTATGAACCTTCTTACCCAAGTGCATAAGACAAAGTACGCGAAACAACTGAAAGGAGGCACACTTGCTCTGTGTTTATTGGATATGATGCGAACCATGACGTTAACTGTTTTGCTTCCTATCCCTTTTACATCATCATTCAATATCACGCATCTAAATCCTACCAGGATTAAGAGAAAAACCGAAGCGTTGGTCAACATATTGATGGAAAGTGACATTGAGAGTATCGATACATTTTCACTCTTGAACACGGATGGTATTCCAGGATACAATTGCATTTTGGGTGCTACTCCATATTCAGTATCTGAAAATTCATTTCAGAACAGTGTTTGCATAAGGCTAAAAAATGAACAACTTGTTCCATTCAATGTATGGGAAACTAATCGTATATCAGAGAGAGTGGAACATTATGAAGAAATCTCGTACGCCGTCGACCAAGGTATTACACACAATTTACCAATTTAACCATTTGCTATGTGTGATTCAATAAGTTTGGGTATACAAAACTGATTTATTCAACATGTGTTGAATATAATCAAGTACCGTAATGCAATTAAGGAAATAAACAGGATAATACAACATTTAAGGAATCAAGCAGCTATGTTCATAACGCTTTAATGAAGTGACAGATTGAAATAAAACAAAAACAACATAAGCGTTATCATTATTGCGAAAATGAATGGAGTTGAATTGTTAATCCCAAATACATAACATAAGAAAATCGAATGAAACCCCCATGTATTTAATCTGTACACCTGCGTTATCAAACCAATGCTAGTCTATATGTGTATTAAAGCATTTGAATGATCGGTGCTCGACATCATGTTTCTCAATATCATTCTCGCTGTCCACGTTAAAGTATTGCTGGCTAAATACATTTTGCATATTTTTGATTCATTAATGATCCAACATATCCAAAAGTATTATTATTGGTACCTTAGCTATATATAAATATAAAAGGATGTATAGCCATATCGATTATTCTTTGTACGGCTATGAACCTGTTTTAAAAAGCGACCGTCTTCGTTGCATCTTTTTGCATCTTCTTGTTCACATACACAATGCGGACGTCGCTGAGCAGTTGAAGGCACTTTGTTATCTTGAAATAACGTAAGTGATTAAGTGAAATAATGTTATTCAACGCTAATACAATTATATAATCTTTTAGTATTGCGATATTGGAAGCCTTCTTCTAGAACGTGTCATCACATTTGGTCGTTATGTTATATCGTAGGCTACCGTATAAACAATTACGTTCAAAAACAAGTTTGTATTATCTTTACTTTTGTATATATGTTTTATATGTTTGATGCCAATATCTAATTTAATTGTCCTTTAGTCCATGTTTGTCTTGGCAAATTTATGAAGTTCATCGACACTTATAATAACAATTGGCACAATCGTTTTTGGTAGCATTTGGTAGCATAAACGTCTCTTGAGAAACAAGTGAGCATCGGTATACGCTATCTAAGAAATAATGAGGGAATCGGAAAAATTGTAAAAGGAATAGTACAAGGACTGTAAACAACAAATTTAGATTTATATGGCGATATGGATGTTTCTTACAGTAATACAATCTATGAATGATAATTAGTATTTTGCTATTATGTGTATATGTTAGTGAAAACCACTCAAAACCACGGTGTCGTTATACTCTACTGTGTCTCAGGATACATTTCGAAAAATACATGCGGCATTAAAAATTAAATTAACATGATAATTACCATTGATTGAGGCATGTCGGTTAGAATATTGATTTGAAAATATTCAAAAATGGCGACAAAATTTAAGAACACTTTTACTTAATTTATAAACCCTAAAATCAAAACCAAATTCAATAACACCAGTCATTAAATAACCATTATGTTTACATTTAAGCAATGGGGCACATAGTACGGAATGTGTATGATGATATACGGTTATATTCTTCTTCACAATTTGTATTGAATATAATACGAAATACAATAGATGACGTCAATCTAATAATTGTCAACTTATATTCATAATAAGCTAAATTGTAGTGTAGCGTATGCCTCAAACAGCTTATACAAAGCATTTATGACTTCTTAAGTATCATTTTGGAAAATATTTAACCGCAATAGTATTGCTTCCTTCAGTTTGCTTTATCAGCAGGGCTGATTATCGTGCTTGACAGCACACTTACATCAAATTGTAAGACAATTGTTATTTGTTCCGTGTTGTGTGCCCCATTTCTTTATAAAACTTCTTTATATAGGGGTGCGTGACGACATATTTCGAGCATAAGGAAAAGAAAAGATAATGCTATGTATGACCAAATGATCATTTGGCTATATATAAGTTAGCGGGAGTATGGTTAAAATTATATAATTGTGTTACGAAAAATATTATTCAAAACCTATTGAATGACTTTTATTATATAATATGAATATGAATGGATAAATAAACATAGTCTGCGTCATTGAAACAACATTTCTTTTCAAAACCTAATATGGGCAATTAAACAACTCTTACAGTTTAATCTTAATTTTTGAATATGTGGTGAAAAATCTTTTTTGCTTTAAATTACCAAGGTTTATCTTAAGTAACCATGGCAGAAATTAAAATTTGGGAGGCCGAACACGGTACTAGCTGTTATTACAATGTGGGTCGATTTATAGATTTAATTAACAGTCGAGATAAAAGCTGGCACGATCGAATTGATTCATTCACAGTTGCTCTTGATAAAAAAGTTACAATAAACAAATGTAATTCAAAAATTAAACCTGTCTACGATAGATTAGATGCAATCATAGCTCAAATCACGCATGGACTTAAAACAAAACTGCCACACATATACAGTGATTTAGAAGTCATATCAACAGGAAGTCAAGCATCAAAGGTCAAAGTGGGATTACCACATGAGGCAGACTATCTGTTTAAGCTGCCACCAAAAATAGATTACAAAAAATTTCAAGGAATGGCATCGAAACGTTTAGGTGATATCTTGTGTGACGATATTTGCCATGCCTGCTGTGGTAAACTCAAGTTAAAAGATCACCGTTTAGTGATACATGGAATACACGCTCATCAATACATCCTAGAGGTATGCATAGTGATGTCTTTTAAAAATGATGATGGTTCAAGAGCCGGTGTCACTATGGACATTATACTTGTGACACAATACACGCGTGACAAAAGCCAAATCATTTCTAGAAGTGCATTGCAATATATTAAGGATATTAAGATGTATTCTTCCCTCAAAAATGACGTGTATGTACTGCTCGGGGATCATAGAATGGATACCGGAATAACGGAAAATAAGCTATTGAATCATCTGGACGAGGCAACAAAGCGGGGATACAGAGTGGCCAAATATTTACTGCAGTCTACACATGATAATCAGCTAAACGCTCATACCAAGTCAAGTGTTAGACTGAGCGGTGATATAGATTTGAGAATATATGGTTTCAAACCGTGTATAAAATTGTATTTCTTACGCTACATACTTCTAAACCTTCTTTCCCACGTGCACAACGCAGGAGACACACTTGCCACGTACTGGATATGTTGCGAACGATGACGTTGACCGTTTTGCTTCCTATTCCTTTAACATCGATATTTGATATCATACATCACTGTCAAATCACCATCAAGAAAAGAATCGAAGACTTAATCGTTATCACAGAGGAAAGTTGCCATGAGTGTATCGATAACGATAACTTTTCGCTTTTGAATACGGGTAGTATTCCTGGATACATTGGCACATCAAGTTCCATATAATGAATGGATGTTCAAGCGAATAAATGAGGGGCTGGCACGTTGAAGCTCGTTAGGTGTTAGTTGTTAGTCCGATTAGTAAGTTTAATACGTTTGACAAAACGTCATAACAATAATGCAGTCTTGCCGATGCAACAATAGAATGAAACAAAACTTAATATAGACTTTACTCATTTTGTTTTTGGTATATATGACAAACTGTGGGTTGACATTTCAAGAAAACACAAACGATAGGAAAATCCTGTCATGTGACAAAACGTTCACAACACTCTTAATGTGGCTTCATCATGCTTGTGGAGAAGTGGATTATGCATTCTTAAAGCTGTTTATTGAACGGTGCTTTGTGAATGGCATTCAGTTCCTCCAATTACCCGTTGTAGTTTATACAAATCTGTCAGTGGTCGAATGTGTCTGGCTACATCTATTTTCATAAGTGAGCAAACTAATAAAATTGGATTCAATTAAATTCGATCTCGATAATTTACGTCCACTATTCTATTCGATCTTTTTCATAGAACCATTGTCAATGAGTTCGCCTTGTCATGACAAAAGTCAATATTGCTGCGAATAAAGATGCAGAAAAAATATTCAATAACATTCGAAATGGCTGTTTCTCAGATTGTATTGATGTATTCTCAGATGGTATTTTTTTCCTAGGATTTTTATCATCCAGATAAATTGTATAAACTTTTGTGTAAATTTTGTGTAAAGTGTTGTTATATTTCGATTGAATCAATCCATGCCTAAGTATGTCTCATAAGAGCGCTACGATATTCAGATTTGATAAGGTTGAGTTATTCTCGTAGTCAATGATGGATTATGGCAATGCAAATAATGACGCTGCAAGTTCATATAAGACTAAGTTTAAGACTAAAAAACGAATGATATATATATGGCTACAAAATAATTAACTGATTAAGCGAAACTATAGTTCTGTTAGTGAATATTTTATTTGTTGTTTGGTCTTTGTAGACGAAGCATTTTCAGGGACATGTTAACTGAAATTAACTTTCATTATTAATACTTGTGCTTATTCTAATTTATTTATAAATTGTTTCTACAAATATTCACATTTAAATGAAATATCCTTCTTTTTAGTTTATTTCATATTCTTTTAATATCAATAATCAATACTCTATGTCTATTCTCCTATTCAATTAACTGTCAAAATGTCAATTTTGCTATTTAGTTTTTATGCATACTTTCTTCAGACAGGCCGGAATTTCCAGTCGGTGGCATTGCCATGTTGTGTAAAAGTAATTGATTTGCTCAGGTTCATGAAGGACCGAATGAGATCTATTTTTAGGTAATCTACCGAACCCTACGTAGTTCTAACGATGTTTGAAAAGCCCGACCTACATACTTTTTCGAAGATATATCTCTATGTCTTCCTTGGTTAAATGCGGTTACTTAATATTTATAGGGGCAATCATCATGACACAATAACAAGTCAGCTTTATGAAAAATTACAAGTATTTGGTCTCTCACAAAGAACAACCCATATTAAAGCCATATATGTGATCATGATCTCTCGTGATCGGGACTCCCTTGAACTTATTAGGATCAATGTCGACGACCTTGTTTGTGATCACAACCTAGTAAGCTGTTATTTATCATTCCCAGTCCCCCCTCATGCAACAGAAAAAAACAATGGCACTCCAATACAACATGTCTATTCCTATCGATAATTTAGGGCTCCACTTTAAGTTATTTACCTCCTTCACATTACAATACTAGATCCATGGTACATGTGTTAAGTGCTAAAATTAAGAGCTTCGGTCATTCATAGATAACCCAACACACCGTATGCTGCACAATACTAGCAACTTATAATGGCCCTGTGGTTGTTCAATATGATGCAACCATTGACCAGTAATCGTATCAAGTTCCGTTTACATTGTCGTTTATCTTATATATGTCGTTTACCTACTCATAAAAACATAAAAACCTCAGCAAATGTGCTTGTCGGTTTTGAGATTGACAATTTTGACACATTTAACTGTTGAATGGTAGTTGTAATCCACGCTACTTGTTACGGCGTTGATGCGCTTAAGTTCCGTTTGAGTAGCCGATATCATGTACGCCTTAGAATTGATCCAAATATAGGCGTTCTGATCGTTAGGTTGCATACAATGGTTCAACAACATTGTGTGCGCAAACAGGTCTAACTTCTCTGCAAGGAAATGTTTTATGGCACGATATAATGGAATATACGATAGTCGAAAACAACGCCGTTTGGAGATAGTTCAGGCGCTACATTGATTTGGTAAATTTATGAACCCCTATATTATTTGCGCAACTTATTGCAGAAAGGTGTTTAATTAAAAGGTTATGTAATTCAATAGCATTACCAGTAACAAAATAGTCCTGTTTGAATCACGTGAATAGATATATTGAGTAAACAAATTTAATTATTCTATACAAAATGTCAATCATGTGTATGGTATGGGATATAAACCACAAATATAAAACAAGTTGATAATTGTTGAGAATCTTCATAATACATTGTATTTTAAAGTTTGATTCATGAGAGAAAACGACAAAAGGTGTGGCCGTTTACAGCAAGGTAGCAAGGCGCATATTCCTGTGTGATCAGTAAGAAAACATTTAATCATGACCTCAATAAAGATTACCTTTTCCTAATAGCCTTGACTGAAACAGTGATTAATACATGCGGACATTGACAATGAATTCATTTGATTACGAGATGTGTATACTTTCAATGTTTCTTATCTCAACACATCATATCGAGATGAATTGAAGTGACACATGGAAAGTTTCTCCAACATATATGATAAATTGATTTTATGCAGTTGATATACTTAAGTGACATCTAAAGAACAGTGATAATTTGAGTGTCATGAATTGATGATTGTTCTTGTTGAGTCAAATAACATATCAAAACATGTGGTTTGTAGACATTTTTAGGAAATAACCATATTTGTGTTCTTATAATATATTACCGAGCTTTTCTTTGAAAGCAATCCATAAACATTGTCAATTTAACAAACCGTATTCTGTAAAGAAAAAAAAAACGATAACTATAAACATTATTATATTTTGGCAGGAAAATATATCATTTTATAATATTCATAATATAAGGTGAACAAAAGGAATCTAAAGTGTCATTAAAAATAATTTATTTGGTAACATAACACATAGTTAAGACATCGTTGAGGACGGCACATGCTCTTATCAGAAAGAAAACATATCAAGGGTCTCATAAATTGTAAGACAGTTACGTGAGAGAGATGTGTGAATTGGTTCAGTGCAAAAAACGTAGTTTTATTTGATTATTTGTGACTAGAAACCCGCTGTTGTAGCACACAAATCAGGTTTATAATTGACATTTCTAAACCTAAAAAATGAAGTAAATCACAATGAAGATTATATTACAACAAAACAGAGATTATTTATACACACTCTCGTCAGTCTTTCACAGATCATTTTTAATCAATTTCTAGGAGCAACATAAACTCATACTTTGTAGCGTAGTTCTAAATAAGACAAAATATAAAGTTGATTATTGTAACATAGATACGTATAGAAATGACACAAACCCCATGCTTTGGTTAAGTTAAATCTAGCTGGTCAATATTTGAATAAGAATCCTGTCATGTTTCTATTATATTTTTCAACCTTAACTCGACTTACACATCAATATACACATATGCCACTTATCTATGTTTATTCATACGTTTATTATCATCAATATCTTAATCAGACAATGTACCATTCTAAAAAGTTTCATGATTGAGATAGAAGCAGGTTTAAAATAATGCAAGAAATTAAATTATGTAAACATAATATATTTGGTTATTCATCATGTGTTTTTTTCTACTATAACGTGGAAATATTTCTTAAATACATCAATGATCAGACACAGGAATGGCGAGATCGCCTCAAACATTTTACTCAAAGTTTAGAAGAAAGAACAAGCATTGATTAAAACGACCCAAAAACTGAACCAATATATAATGGATTAAAATACATTGCATTTCGAATTGCAAAGGGTCTTAAACAACTAAGACCAAGGATATATGGCAAAATTGAAGTTATCCCTACGGGTAGTGTATCAGCTGGGACTAAGATAATTGCCTCATGAGACTGGCTTTCTTTTTAAACTTTCATCGGATATTGATGCAGATATAGTTGATGATAAACAATTCGATGTGGATCAATGTGATGACAAATTCCACAGGATTTACAGGACTATAAGTAAAACATATTTTAAGCGTTCTATCACAGGAGAACATTGTCAAGGATAAACGACTACGGCTGCATGGAATACATGCGCATGAGCGGATTCCGGGTGTCTGCTTGGTCCTTGACTATAAAGAGGACGGCCATCCAGCAATCGGGGTGACCATGGACATCGTATTGGTACAGCGTTTCAAGCATAACCCATGGAGCCGTATATCTTAGCGTGCTATTGAATATATAAAATGCCTGAACCTTACGAGCTCTCTTGCTGCCGAGACGTATGAATTGTTTAGAGGTGATGGAGAAATGGATACGGGAATTATTGAAAATAAAATAATCAGCAAACTTGACAGCGGTGTAAAGCAAGGCTATAAAATTGCAAAATACCTTAAACTTACCGCATTGGAACAGTCGAAATACATACATAAATCCTTCAATTTGTTCAACTGAAAATATAGAAGATGGAAAGAAAAGCATTTAAAGATACAAAGACGAAACCAAGTTATCGAATAAGCACAAAGAGTTACCAATAACCACGTGCGATTCATCAGAGAAATTTTACAATGAATGAATGAAATTTTAGTTTAAATTTGGGCTACACAGAACTAATTATAGTCGTTTTCAAACTCTATTAATAGTTCAGTAACTTAAATATTTATGAATGCGTTTACTGAGAAGGTTATTGTTACTTGCAAATCATGTTGTGGGTTAATATATACTTATCATCTACTACTAAAGTTTTTGAAACATATAAGATTTTACTATATAAATTCTTAAGTTAAAAATACGGAAGATAACGCTATACCCAACGACGATATGATTAACCGATATAATTATAACGAATACAATTATTCAAACCCAATTGTGATTAGTATAATCAATTTTAAAATCGTTTCATCAAAATGAATACAACGTGCAAAATGTATCAATGTATTTTATTCGATTTAAATCTGTTGAAAATGCACATTTTAAGAGTAAAGCTTTGGGCTAATGAAAGGCGTTGCAAATTATACACATGAATGAATTTGACCTATCAATTGTCTTCATACGTACGTTTCGGGTGTTTCACCTTCGTTAGACAAACGTTTTAAACGTTTACTCATGATTCCAAATTATCAGCAAAATATAATTTAAAAATATCTAATATATTAGCCTCTTCAGAGTAACGTTTTCCTTTAAACAATTATGCATTTAAATGCATTTTTCTGGTAGTATTCTATTGACTTCTGTTATAAAATGATGATTAAAGGTAGTAATTTCACACTGAAAAATATTAATTCTTTTAATAGATCAATGAACAAATCAAGATAGTTATTTTAATTTAAGGCTGGACCTTTATTTATCATTCAATGAACGTGAGTGTTTACGTGATCGTAGCTGTAACTAGTTTTACCTTAATGTATATATTTTGACTTTTAATGCGATAAAAAATCTGCAATTCTGAGAACATTTTTCTATGAAAGTTCACAACTATCTCACCAATAACTCGACACATACGCTTCATGTTCTTTTAAAAAACTCTATGCTACCGCATTTTCAACCCTGAGCGCCTTTTCACTGGTGTGAACCCACTTTCATTAATAATATTCACATCCTCGCCAAATTTCAATAACCATTTCCGCACAAATATAGCCGCCCTATGTAATGGTGTGTCCTCAAGCATCACTTTGGCTTTCGGGTTGGGTTGGATTCTGTTTTGGATGAGTAGCTTTCTACTATTTCATATGTTATTATTTAGTGTAGAGGGGTTTCGTCGCTTATGCTATCAACCATGTTGATATCGGCTCTTTCGCCGAGTAATTCTGTCACGATAACACCTGTAGCATGCATTTGAAAACACATGATAAGACATAATGGATATTTAAATGTTAGCAATATTATATGGAAATTGAACTTTAGATACAATACGAATATTATTATTATGAAAGAAATGTTAGAATAAAGTAGCTCTTATCTATCAGTTAACATGTTCCATTCATTCATTTGGAAGCGCGCTATACCCGGCTATTGGTACATTTACCTTCCTTAATGAGTTTTATGCTAATATGTTTGGAGATTCTGCTCTTTTGCAGTTGAAACCATACCTGTCGTGGGGTTCAGCTGTTTTGAAATGAAACCAAGATTGTGTTTTATGTAGATTTCAAGGGGAATGATTGATATTTTAATATCACCTGTCATATCAAACTTCATAGCATAATGCAAGGGGGCGTCTGCCCCGACACATCCCTTGCATTCACTTTGGCGCCTCCATTTGAAATCAGTTCATGCACGTGCTCTAACCGCAAATATTTAGTTGCCACATGCAGCGGCGTTCTCCCGCCCGAGTCTCGTACGTTCACGTTCGCGCCGCAACGAAGGAGGAGCTGGATAAGTTTGAGTTTGTAATTGCCTGAAGAATTAATAATGTATGTTTATTGATATGGTTGTGTATAATTTATAATAGCGCAGGAAAGATATAAAAGGCCATTGAATAAATAATCGCTAAAAAATGAAGAATTCAATTCCTGCTATATCAGATGGATAGGTCGATTTATATTTTTTTAACGTAATGCTGACATATATTGGAAAAGGCCAAATAATATTCATCAGCAAAGAAATACATTACATCTACTCACGCTCAGGAGGCACCACTGCCCCATATGTGATAAAACATGCACCAGAAAAGACGCTTTCAAGTTTCATCCCCAGAAATAAACATGACTTAAACATAGATATTTCGTGACAATATAATATAACTAACTTATTTAATTTACTTGTCAATTATTTTTAACGCATAATGTAATTTTACTTGGCAAAAATAGAATAAATGAACACAATGGATTAACAATACAAAATTACGCAACAATGAAAGAAATTTATATTTATTACGTCACAGTTTATGGTTCAGGGTAACCGACCTTTGCCTAGCTCAGTAATGCGATTTTATCATTTTGTACAAATATACCCTGATGGAGGTCGCTAAGACCGAAACATGTTGGTAAAAATACTAAATAAAAAATTCAAACAACCACCGAATAGGCCTAAACTTTTTAGTTGTGTTGTTACCAGACTTACATTTTATATATTTTACTATTGATTTCTGGTATTATCCCAAACGCAGGCGATCCACAGCACTCCACGAGAGATGCTAACTATACCATACAAAATCCCCCAGTACCCACATTATCTACATATGTATTATTAAACTTTTTTGTGATGTGGTATCCCCAACGCGAGGTGATCCTGGGATAAGGCTTCAACTGAGTTCACATCGAACCAACCTGTCATCACTTATAACATGGAAGACAACGAAGAAAACCAAAAACAAACCGATACCGAAACTGGTCATAAACGACAAAGAGAAAACGATGAACCACACATTTCTTCATAAAATAATCGTCTAAGGGAAGAGCATGTTTCCATCTACAAAGCCTTTTGAAAGACCAGCCTTAATCACACAAAGGCTCAACATCATCACGCTTCTTTTGCTTAATACATGAAAGAAAATAAGGTCCAACAAACCTTTAAGACTTTTATTAAACCACAAGTTCAAGAGCCCGGATACAAAATTCATCTTGTCTAGGGAAAAAGCCATATCAGACTTTGGATTAAAATTCATACATATCCTCATTAATAACTGGAAAGGCCAAAAAATATTCTTCAGCAAAGAAATAAATTGCATCTACTTACGCTCAGGAGGCACCACTGCCCCATATGTGATAAAACATGTACCAGAAAAGACGCTTTCAAGTTTCATCCCCAGAAAAAAAACATGACTTAAACATAGATATTTCGTGACAATATATTATAACTAACTTATTTAATTTACTTGTCAATTATTTTTAACGCATTATGTAATTTTACTTGGCAACAATAGAATAAATAAACACAATGGATTAACAATACAGGGTAACTGAACTTTTATATTTTTTATATATTTCCCAACACTTGTAAACAGAGCAGATAAAAATGGCGTGATCGCCTTGATACACAAGCATTAGATGGTTTCAGAATATGTGAATATTCTAGGGGTGAGTGTTATTATAAAGTTGACAATTTCCTAGCATTTATAAACAGACAGGATAAAAAATGGCGCGATCGCCTTGGATCATTTACAGCTGCCCTCGATAAAAGAGTACACATTGATAAAAATGACAAAACCATCAAGGCTATTTATAGCGCACTAGATGACTTTGTTTAATGGATAGCAACCGAACTAAATACAAAATATCCACACATTTACACCAATATGGATGTTATTTTAACGGGTTGTCAAATATCTTATGTTTGACAACCCGTCAATGCTAGTAGTGTTCAACTGTGTGATGATATTGCATCCATTATGACATCAAATTATGTTTTATATAAAAGTATTTTGATCAGACGTTGACGTAAAATTGGTTTGCAACAATTCTATTCTTGTCTGTTGATAGCTAAATTTCGTGCCGTCATCCCACTGGCAAGGATAATGCAAGAAGATATTTGTAAATTGTGCAAAATGTATGTCGCATATACAATGTGGTGTATATGTAAGTTGTTGGAAATAAAAAAAAACATTTCAGAATGTCATTTAAAAAAAATAATTTGTTTTATAAAAATAACAGTCATTAGGTGTTCCTTATTGATCCATCGAAACAGGCTTTGGACATTGTACATTATTCCTAATAAGATTATGATAATGCTGTACGAGAATACTTGTATGAGAACAAATAAACTTTTGAGCTTTTCTAATTCCCATGTTGTTGCCAAACACTTTTAGGGCCGGGTTACATCAAAAGAGAAATTATCATCACTTGTGATATCCCATCTGCAAGCGAAGCGATTTTTTAAATAAAGAAAAACAGTGAAAATCGCAAGTGGTGTTGATAAGAGCTTCTTTTATGCAACCGCACCCTTAAAGTGTGGTTACATAAAGTGAAAATATCAACAACAAATGTATTAGCAAAGTTCAAAAGTTTGTGCGTGTCTAACATTGATCATCAAAACATAACATACCGAAGATTATTTCCATCCATATTCTTCTATACAATAAAATGAATCTATGTTCTTTTTGTCCAATCTGTTTGACCTTATCATGAAGTTAAAGTTTAATTGTCATTTATTGTTAACTTCAAACAAATATCAACGTTTGATTATTGATCATTAATACTCAGAGAGAAAAGTGCTCTGTAGAATCATGAATTCAACGTTTTAAAATTTAAAATGTTTTCAATTACAATGTTTAAATGATATAAAATGCCTTATACTTGACCAGCTGACCCTTGCGCTTTAAATCATTCCCCTCGCGTATCATTTATTTTTCTGTGCGTTTTGCATTCTTCACTACCCCCCCCCTCTCCTTCTTAAAAACGCAACTGCATATTGAGATCGAATATAATTGACAAAGAAAACGTTACTTCTTCATAATAATCACTAAACTTGATGCATCTTGCTTCGCTGTAATTCCACTTCTTTGGATTTGGATTGGGAGCCGATTTTAGTGCTAAAATGAGCCCATACAAATTGGCTTATTCAGTTTTTACGAATCACTAAAAATGGCATTTCATCTCAAGCGCACAGTAAAATTCTTCACCTTCTCGTAAGGACAAAAAAAAATACTAAAAAAAAATACTAAAAAAACTTTCCATGTGGCCACGGCCTAAGGGAGCATTAAAAAATGACATTTTGTCATGACATTATATTTCTATTAAAGACCCTCTTTTTAATCAAAACTCATTCGATCGAAAACAAAAGAAATATTTTTCGCAGAATATGGAGGCAGGCGCCGGTCGTTCGTGCATGACCTTATTACCTTTCTTAAAATATAATGAATAATAGATTTCTTTTGTTGTTGGTTTTAATGAGCATTGGTAACAAAGCAAAACTAGCCATTATGTCTTAAAAAGTGCCACGTTGACCCAAAATGTTGACACATTACATAAGACCTGCTCACGCATTTCTCTTTATTAATGGAATAACATATTTGCCTTTGTTTTGGGCTTAAATCAGCCTAAGCTAAATCAGCAAAATCACCGATTAATATATAAAGCCGCGTTTACCCAAAAAAAAAAACACATTGTAATAAATCTGCTCATGAATGGTTTTTCACAAATCATAGTTCCTATGGGAACCTCATAAGGTCTGTAATTTTTAGCTGAAAATCTAGATTGAAGATAGATTCTATATGGACCATCTGGTTCTTCCTTTTTATATAAAGATTAATCTATAGTAATTTCGAAATAGTTCAGGATCCTATTTAACTAAACAAATAGCATGGTTTAGTGAAGAGTGGGATTCACCTTAAATTTCAGTTCTCACAAAATGTGTTCAATTCTGCTCCCAGCTAACTAGACAAGATGTAAGAAATCTTTTGCTTTGAATATTCAATACCAGTATTTGAACAATATACATTCATAATTTTATTTATTACAATTTTTAATATTCAAGTTTCAAAGTTATATTAAAGATTTTTCTGAAAATGTAATAAAAATCCAAATCAAACTTAAAGCTTGACGTTTTTGAAACTAAATATCATGCAAATGTAGGGCCTTGTATACATAATGTCAATAGAAACGATTACAGATATTACATTGACTAGTGGAATTGAGATATTAGTGATTACATTAATTAACGATAGTTATTTTGATATTCCCATATTTCTATAATTCATTTTACAGTGCATTTTATGACACATTGTCTCCTCATTCCACAATAATCGCCATTAGCGACTAAAATTGCGCCCAGCGACGTGTCAACCCACGGATGATCAAGCATTTATTGCCATAAGCTTTGTAAATCGCCCATATTTTATTAAACATTTTTGCAATTGCAAGGAGTGACATGGTTTCAAGTGAAACGAAAATCGCAACCGGAGTCGAGAATTCGCTCGTTCTACATGTATGAAAGCAGGACCTAAATTTAAATAATAGGGATTTTTAACGTAGCATAAAAACGATATTGGAGTTAAATAATATATGAATAGATTTATAGCTGGCCAGATTGGGATTGTTTTAATCAATGAAATCCTAATTTGACTGCGACTTATTATTTGATATGTTAGCAACTCATAATGTATTCGTTTGATCAAAATAGGGTAGACAAGCTGGTAACGTCAGGAGCGGTTTCCCCAAGTGCTTTCGTGGTAAATTGATCGCTTCAAATAGAACAGAGGCAATGCATATAAAACGTTTGTTACATCTGAAATGACAGGGTCACATCTTAGCGGGCACACGATAGTATGTGTGTACGCGTTTCATTTGCACTAGTTTCATTTTAGACAACACTCCAACTAGTGCATATCTCAATTTGATGAAAACCAACACTATGTCAAACAAACATTTTATTTTAATATTGTGTTTTCCATCTCAACACGCAAATGGCTTATTAGTGGGGCTCGAGTGTTGTTAAGGATAACGGCCGCGATTTCGCGACTGAGGGTTGAAGGTACACCTTTAATATTGGAAACGTTTTGTTTCATTTATTTATTATTCAACAGGTGTATTGTCCACTGACCAAAAGATTGAATAACATTGATACATGGATAAAGAAATATGTATTGATATACAATGCTTAAGATATATATACATTATATGGATGGTGGAAAATTATGGGGGGGGGGGCAATATCACCCAGTTCATTTCGTTTGTGATATGGACCTGGTGCGTAGTATCATTTTGTGTGAAAAAATATATTTCCTTAGAAATTTCAGGTTTCTGGTTCTGGACTTGAACCCGGGTCGACCCCCTTGCCCATGTTCTTTATATTCAAATTCATTTAGAGTTTATCCAATAACTCTTTAATATGAATGGGAAATCGGCAGATTTACTTAGCTGTGTGTTGCCCCTAAAAGGCTAAAGGTCCATGCTTGCTTAAAGCTCTGCTGTGTGTGTGTGGTTATTGCAGTTTGAATCTGTTGAAAAATATCAAAAGATTATTTGAATAAAGATTTTCGATAATAAATTATTTTCTAAGATAGAAATCAATATATTTTTGTAATAAGAAAATAGAATCCATCAATATTATGGTCAAATAGTTATTCATGCACATATTAGCTTAACAATTAGTTTGATTAGAAGGTTATTTTGCTTTGTCGGAGGAATAAAACAAAAAAAATATGTAGAGCTATGTCAAAATGATTTTCTTATTATTTTGAAGACTATAGCCTATGCAGCGTCCTTTTAACGTAGACTTACGTCCTGAACATAAGTGGCGTCACAACAAAAGACATATTTCGCCGTCGACGTTACGTTTAACTTCAAGCGTAATTTCGACGTCATTATGGCGACATTGAGATATATTTTTATGACAATAAAAATACATATCCAAGTTTGTGCCGTAGTAACGTTAATTATAATCACGTGACGGACGTCGTGATGTTAAAAACTTTGTCTTCATAGTTACGTAAACTTAACACATATTTGCTTTGGGAATAAAATATGAGACATAATGACGCTTATGTCGTATAACTTACGTTGAAAGTTTGAAAGTAACCTCGACGTCGCAATATGTAGTTGTTGTAACGTTATTTAAGGCCGTGATTAAGGCGACAATACAAATACAGTATTACAAGATTGGCTTGGGGGTTGCTTTGCCCTAGAACCTGTGATATTATGACTGTTTATTTTATCACAGGGTGTCATTATCGGATGGTTTATTTTAATGCTCACTGCAGCGATTCTTTACAATTATCACAAATTGATTTAGCAAATAATTGATTGATGAATATTTACAGAAAATGAATAACACAAAATGTTATAAATTCTTATCTTAATTTCCCGTTCGATAGATATGTCTTTGTGTCGATAATCTTTGAGATCAACACATAAGTATTATAAGTTTATACAGAAAACACCGTTTATAAGTTGACCTTGTGTATGCGTGCTAAAAATATGAATTCAGCGTGGAAAAATTCTGATATTTGCGTGCAGATTTATGTGCGTGTTTGCGGTTTTGCGTGTTTGCGCGCTTGCGTGTTTGCGTGTGTAATATTTAATTGGTTGTTATGTCTCGGTATTAGGCTCGGTATAATTGAATATAGACATACTTTATATTATCAAAACCCTGAGAGCACATTAATTCTTTGTTATTGATCACCTATCATACTTTATATCTTTTAAATTGGTATATTTGGAACAATTGGTTTTTTTAGCTCGGGTAATTGTTGTAGATCTGCTTTCAAGTCCGGTTGCTCTGAATATATTTATTGATCGATTAACTGCGTATAGAATAAAATAGGCCTGAGGGAAATTTATTTTTGGGCATTGATGATTTTTCACATGTTTGGCTCCTGTATCTTTTCATTCGGTCTTTTTGGGACATTGTGCTTATAAGCTTAACTCATGATGCAATAAGCATTTTTATTTCTTATTTCTCAGTTTATTGTCTTGGAACCGTATATTTGTCTTTCAATATTTATAAACGTTAATAAATGTATTTCTAGACACAAAAACAGTTCTAATGTTATAATATAACGAGGGGGATGGCTGAACTACGAAATAGATTTACATGTATAATAACCATCTGTTTTTGAAAGTGAGAAAACAGATTTCTAAATAAAATACTTAAATTTATCTCATTACCGTAAACATAATATAAAACATATAGGAAGACTTGAAAATGTAAAACATTTTGTAACAAGGAAAGATTGAATAACAAATCATTTTTATATGCATTCAAGCTTCACGAAGCTCAAGTGATAATTTAGGTATTGTGATTAAATGATAAGGAATTTTGATAACACTGCTTTTATAACCCCTCTGCGTGTTTGCGTGTTTGCGTGGAAAAAAAGAGATTTTGCGTGGAGAAAAGTTGGTGTTTGCGTGCTGTAATTTGCGTGTTTGCGTACAGCTGTCAACTTATAAACGGGTTTTACTGTATAACATATCCATATCCATGTATTTTGGTAAGATGTTCTTAAAAATCAGGATGTGTTAATTGAAACACGTTTACACTAATGCTGGTCATTAGTCATGGATTTACAGAAATGTGATTACTGCTGCACAGGGTAATAATACCTTTAAATTACCTTTAAATTGTTATTGTTATATTGCTCATAAAATAAACGTATTCTTAATTTGAAGCCTTATTGCTATTACCTCCTTTGTTTTCAGTATGATAATATATCTTCTGAATACCCAGTTGAGTTAACTACATGTATATTTATATATGATACCGATTTCACCGCTAAAATTTCGCTGGCTTGTAAAGGCATCTTAGTAATATTACTTGATATGGTACAAATGATTAATTGTCGTCCTAGATATGCTCATTACTTATTCAGCTTAACATCCCTTATCCTTCTACAGGCCCGGCAAAATGTCGGTTACATTTTTGTTCACTGTGCTGTGTCTTGATAAATACAATATTTTAATGTATCAACTTTGTAGTACATGTATGTTCATCCATTTCGGTAAAACCATGTAACAATTTCTATTAATTTAGACTTTTGATTTGAATAGAAACACCGATATTTTTAAAGGTGGTGTTGATTGTTTTTCGCGTAAAACCCAGAAGACCTAAATTTAGAGCACATAGCGTGAACGAGAGCCCTTTGATTCATATGCTACAGGGTGCGTTCAAATTGATCAAACTAAACTGCAAACGTAGCTTCAAACCACTTAAGGTCCTTCAAACTTGACTTCAAACCGACATCAAACCATCCTTGATTCAGCCATCACACTTACTTCAAACAAACAGCGCAACCGTAAAACTTCTATTAACAGCAGTTTAAATATGGTTTGAAGCAGGTTTGAAGGTGGTTTGAAGGTGATTTGATAGAATAATATTTTTTTATTGTCGCCATGACCTTATGTGGTTTGAAGATTGGCTAGAAGGTAAGTTTCATCAATAAGAACTCACGCTTGCAATGCATTGGAGGTATAGGATAAAGTACTAGGTCAGACCATTATTTAAGATATTGGACAGTTCTGAGGCGCAGCCGAGGCACCTGTACAGTATTTTAATTAATGGAGTTGACCGAATACTTCAGCCGACCTTTACTGC
>LQRL01105966.1:24015-34448 GCA_001703475.1 Hydroides elegans | reverse complement strand
GTGGACTTATCTGTTGTGATGGAACAGGGGACTCTACAGAAGGAACAGAAGAAGAGGTTACCAAAACAAAGAAGCAGGGAGGACTTAACTGTTGTGACGGAACAAGCGGTTCTTCAGATGAAACTGAACAGGATGTAAAATCAGAAAAGAAGCAAGGAGGACTTGTCTGTTGTGTTGGAGATGAAACCGGAAGTGCTCAGCAAATGGCTGCTAAATCCGTTTCAAAGACTAGTGTTGCTTCAGATAAGACATCTTCCTCTTCATCTTCTTCCTCCTCTTCCTCCTCTTCTTCCTCTTCATCCTCTTCTAAATCCTCCTCTTCATCATCATCATCATCCTCTTCCTCTTCTTCATCCTCCTCTTCATCATCTTCTTCATCCTCGCCGAAAAGTGGTTCGTCCTCAGCCAAAGAAGACAAGAGCTCTTCTTCTTCATCCTCTAAAGAATCCCTCTCTACCAAAGGCAAGAGCACAAAAAGTGTCTCATTCGCTAACGACCTTGACAAACCAGACGACACCGAAATCAAAGCCGACCTGAAAGCATCCACAAGCAACATCTCCGTGGAAGTGACCGAGGAAAAGCTTGTCACAGCTGCTGGGCTAGAGAAGTCGATCAGTGCAACCAGTGTCTCCAAAGTCCACTCAACTGAGATGATAACCGAAAGCAAAAGCACCGTCAGTATAGCGGCCCCCAGTGTTGAAGAGGTTTCATTGAAAGAGCCATCCATGAATGAAGCGACCCCTAGTGTAGAAGTGGAGTCATTAAAAGCCCCATCGGTGGTTGCTACGGGTGACAAAGCCATAGCAACGAAGAAAAGCAGTTGCTTTTCGTGCATAAAAGGATCAGATACGGTTGACGACGAAGCAGCTAAAGACGAATCCAGGGCAGCATCTTCTGAGATTCAGAGCGAAGCAGCTTCAGTAGTTCCGAGTGCCCCTGGATCTTATGATGATAGATCCCTAGCTGCAAGTGAAGTCGCCCCGGAATCATCCATTGCGACCGCATCTGTGTCGATCAGCCAGGGATCGCTTCTAGTCGCCCAAGATGGCGATTTGGCAAAGACAAAGAAAGAAGTTGCGGGAAGCCTAGCAAGCCTGTCTCCGAGTATGGTCATGGATCCTAACCTCAATACAATGACAACTAGCGGACTTGAAACGATGGAACCAACACAGCAGGTGCCCAGTATGGCCCCGTCCGAAAGTGGCGTCTGTAAGAAATCAAGCTGCTTCCCGTGTTTCCCTTCTTCTAAAACACCTGCAGACTCTACAGGTCGTTCGGAGATTGATCCATTGAAGAAGGCGTCAACCACAGGAGGCCATGAGGTAGCGGAAGAGGACAATCAAAGCCAACTGACTACCGCGACTTCTGCTATACCAAGTGGACCAGGTTCCGTGCATTTGAGTATGACTTCTCTGGCACAAGGAAGCGAGGCTGGATCAGATGTTGGAATAGTGAGTGAGGTGCCAGGATCTGAAGTGGGCCAAATTCAGGCGTTGCAGACCGACGTGGCGAAGCAAACACGTGCTATATCTGGCAGCCAGCCGGAGGGCAGTCAACCGGATGTAAACATTGCAAAGACTGGCAGCATCGCAAGTGTGGCAGAGGAAACAAGTTGCATTCCATGCCGTCCGTTTGGATGGACAGCCTCAACTGGAAGTACCGAAAATGGTTCACCATTTAAAGACGGAAAGGATTCGGAAACAGGAGGATGTTGCCCGCCTAGGAAGTCTGAGCCGAATAAGGGAAGCACAGACACAATACCACAGCAAGATGAGGTAAAGTCAGAAACTGGAGGATGCTGCCCGCCAAGGAAGTCTGACCCAAAAGCGGCAAGCACCGACACGATTCCACAGCAAGATGAGGTAAAATCAGAGAGCGGAGGATGTTGCCCGCCTAGAAAGTCGGACCCAAAACAGGGAAGTACTGATTCGTTGCCACAAGATGAGGTGAAGTCAGAAACTAGAGGATGCTGCCCACCTAGAAAGTCTGATCCGAAGGCGGATAGTACCGATACTGTTCCACAGCAAGGTGAGGTTAAGTCAGAAACTGGAGGATGTTGCCCTCCTAGAAAATCGGATCCGAAAAAGGAAAGCATTGATACAATTCCACAGCAAGATAAGATCCAGTCCCAAAGTGGAAAGTGCTGCCCACCTAGAAAGTCGGATCCACAACAGGGAAGCACTGATTCTATTCAACAACAAGATGTTACTGTTCCTAGTACCGGCGCTAAAAAGCCATCTGCTCCCAGCTGTTTCCCCTGCATGAAGAAACCGGATACTCTTGGAGATATAACTGAAGACGAGTCACAGAAGAGCGATGACAGCGAAACAGACAGCGATTCCACAAGCATCCAGAGCAGTACAATCGCGCCATCTGGTGTACCAAGTGCCCCGGGTTCGCAGATGTACATCAGTGAAACATCGTTGAGTGCTGATAAGGTTTCCAACGTTGGTTTGGTGGCAAAGTCCTCAAGCAAGACGGCCGTGTCTGCTGATCCCTCAGGTGGTGCAACTGCGAGTAACAAGAGTTCAACGAGTGCAAGTCAGGCTTCGTTAGCAAGCAAGGCGAGTGGCTCTAGCTCGAGTTCAAGTTCAAGTTCAAGCTCGAGTTCAAGTTCAAGCTCGAGTTCAAGCTCGAGTTCAAGCTCGAGTTCAAGCTCGAGTTCAAGCCCATCTTCGACCAACGAAAAAGTGGCAAGCGAGGCGGAAGCAGGCTCTTTGACGTCGAAAAAATCTACAAGCAAGGGCTCGTCTACCAGCCAGAGTAAGACAAGTGTTAACGCTTCAAGCAAGGAAGACCTGGATAAGGAAGATACACAAAAAGACGCATCAAAGGAACCATCAAAAGCTTCGAGCAAAGCCTCTTCTAAAAGTCAAAGTAAGACCAGTGTGGCAGCTTCGAGCAAGGAAGATCTGGTTAAGAAAGAAGATATACAAAAAGTCGCATCAAAAGATCCATCAAAAGCTTCGAGCAAAGCCTCGTCTAAAAGTCAAAGTAAGACTAGCGTGGCTGCTTCAAGCAAGGAAGATCTGGTGAAAGAAGATATACAAAAAGACGCATTGAAGGCAACAGGCGAAGTCTCTTCTAAAAGTCCAAGTAAAACCAGTGTAGCAACAGCAGGAAAAGAGAGTTCAGCAACTAAGGAAGAACAAAAAGAAGCATCAAAACCTTCTAGCAAAGCTTCGTCCAAAAGCCAAAGCAAAACCAGTGTAGCAACTGCAGGACAAGCAAGTGAGGCCGCTGATTTAGATGTGAGTCAACCATCCTTGCATGTGTCAACTGAGCAAATCGAGGTTCAAATGGTTGAAGAAGATATTCATGCGCAAATGGGTTATGCCGCGGACCGAAGTGCCGACACGTCTGTTGCAACAAGTAGGGCGGCCTCTACAACCGATGTGAACTTAACGACACGTGCTATCAATGCGCGAGTCGCCTCACAAACGGCTACCCAATCCGAGACAGCTTTGTGCGCTAAGAAAAAGCCGTGTTTAACTTCGTCGTGCTGCAAGAAGCCTGCCACGGCTTATTCGAGTGAAGAATCACTAGATATTCCTACGGATGACAAGGCGACTAGCGTGACAGGGTTAGCAGAGTACAGCAAGGTCAATGTGGATCCATCAGGAAAGACTGAGAAGGCGAAGAACACGAAGTCATCATCTTCATCGTCATCTTCTTCCTCCTCTTCATCTTCATCCTCTTCTTCTTCTTCCTCTTCTTCTTCCTCGTCGAAAAGCGGATCGAAAACAAGTGTGAAATCTGGAAAAGATGACAAGAGCTCCTCTTCTTCCTCTTCGTCCTCTTCTTCATCTTCTTCCTCCTCATCATCCTCGTCAAAAAGTAGTTCGACGTCAACAAGCAAACAAGCCTCCAAGGATGATCTAGCAGATGCCAAATCAAAAAGCGGATCGAAAACAAGTGTGAAATCAGGAAAAGATGACAAGAGTTCCTCTTCTTCCTCTTCCTCCTCTTCTTCTTCCTCGTCGAAAAGTAGTTCCTCCGCCAGCAGCAAACAGGCGTCACAAACAGACCTGTCAGTTGCAGCACCCACAGTAGATACAAGCGCTGTACCAAAAGCCGAATCAAACGACACAAAGATTGATGCACCTAAAGCTCGCAGCACGACGCCACTGACGCCACAACAGGCGGCTGCGGCTCTCGCTAAATCGTTGCCGCCTCAGCCACAACGACCGCCACCTCCGCCGCCAGCCAGAACACCAACACCGGAAGCTGTGCAACCCCCGAAAACAAGCGCTAAAGTAAGCGATTCCAAAGCCGCGGCAGCGCAACCCAAAAAGGAGGCAGCAATGGAAAAGTCCGCAGATGCAGCCAATGTTATACCACCAACTCCACCGTTAGCCACTGTACCTTTAGACACCAGCGCTGACACAACACCAGCTGACTCCGATCGAGAAATCCCTACGCCGCCCGTATCCACACCTTCATTGGGCTCGGGGGCGACTAAAGCAGCGGAAACACCCGAATCGGATTCGGAAGTGGATGGAACTTCCGACGTGCCTTCGGCGCCCAGTCGGCTGAGTCTCACCGAAACAAAGAGTACCAGTGCCTCGCATGATGTGATGGAACGCGCCGGAGTACCCACACCTCCAAGTCGAGCCAGCGTGGATTTGAAAACATTGTAAAAAAGTGAATAGATTCTATAAATATATAATGTATTTGATTATTGTTTAATGTAAGCCTTCGTATGATAGACTCGAACAGATGCGGAAGTTCGGTCGTCACCATGAAAAGCCAGCTTCGATGTGAAAAAATGTAAATAAAAGGAACTATGATTTATTGATTATCGATGATTGATTATCAATCATTGATTTTTTGTTTGCGTATCGTACAAAAAAAGAAAGCTCCTTGATCACCATATAGAGCCAGATTTGATTTGATAACATTATTACTAAATAAATAGTTTATATTTTATTATATTTTTTTTCGTTGGGTTAATTCGTTGTGATAATTCTTTTGTATGCTGTTATGGTTATTTGTAATAAAGAAATTGGGATAATTTATTATTAAATGACTATACAATTGTAAGCCAAAATAATTGAACCAGGAACGTGGATTTGATAATAAAATGTTTATTTGATTGATGGCTTAAGCGATTAATATTCAAAGAAGATTTGCTGTGATATTAAATAGATTTTATTTCATGTATTCATATTTGAAATAGTTTTGTTTGTATTTAGATATGATAAGCGTATTAAATCAGCATTCATGCGTTTTGATATATGTTAAAGTGCACTGTATATTTTCTTTCATTTATTCATATTATTTATTAGACCTAATCCCCCAAATGTGTGAAATCATATTTTATGGTTTATCATAACACACTTTAGTAACTGATATTCTTCCATGAACAAAAGGTAAAGCATGCTCTTTAAAATCCAAATCGATGTTTTTTCCCCGACATTGATGCATTATTTTCAGCTATGAATAAAACATGTTTGATATCCAAACAGTATGGATGTAATGTTTTGATATGGATCCAAACAAATATAAATGCATAAAACTTATAATTTTTTCATTGTATTCGCAGCTATGAAATATTGTTATCTGGAGTTGAAATTTAGGCGTAGTTTAAATTGTGATTATTCCAAATAGATATAGGTCTCCATATAGGTCTTAAAGTCTTCAAATAAGTACTCCTCATTATGACTTTGTTATGGGTAAAAACTTTGAATTTTTGTTAACATTTGTTTTTGTTAACATTTTATCTAACGTTTTACGTTGTATTGTGAGACACATATATTTTTTCGAAAATATCAACTTTTTCAATAGGTTACTCAAATAAATATTACGTTTAAGGGAATTATGATTGATATAGTATTTTATAGTAATTTAATTCATAGAATATTTCGAATATTTTCTTGGTGTCAGTGTTGCATATTAAAGCTCTGTTATTACTTGAAGATGCACTAGTCTAGATTCATCTTAAATAAATCATATGATTTTGTATTCGTTTTTCTATCACTTGGAACTCAAAGTTAAACAGTAAACTAAAATAGATTTGGCCTGCAATACAAATCATAAGATGGTAAATCCTGCACTGGCGCACAAATTATTCTCATTGAAAAATGGTATACATGTACTTTATAGCATGCATTACAAATAAATTAAAATGCATATAATCGCATACTGCACCCCTCTTTAGGTGCATCAAAACAAAAATCATCATTTAATGATTGGATAAAATAGATGATTCAAATTAGATTACGTACTAAAATAAAGAAACAGCGAGTTGTAAAATGAATCTAATCTTTTAGATCCACCAGGCTATTCGATTTATGTGAAAACATGGCATAGCTTTTACATACAGTGCGTCACGGATAATTTGAAGTCTTTGGGACCGGGGAAAATAGTTCAAATTATCCGAGCTTCATTTTATCCGAAGTTGAATGTTTCTATTAAAGATCATAACCCTCGAATAGCCAACCTAACCCCCTCTTCCCCCTACATATGTCATATCATAAGACGATAATACACAGTATTACAATAGGAAATATTTATTGAATAAAAACAAATTAGAATAATATACATTGTCCGAAAAATAGTCTTTTCTTTTTCTCACAATTTAAGAATGGTATCTCTGTGGAAAGCAGTAATTGCAATCAGACATCACAATTACATAATGGCAATATGATATTTGATGGATCACATAAGTTCCTTGTTTGATTTTTCAAGAACATGTTCGCTCTTATTTGTGTTCATTCCATTTTTTTGTTTAAAACTACACAGTTGAGACGCATCCATTGATCCGGGATAACATCGCAAGGCAAAAATATTTGTTCATTTGGGTCAAATGATGCTACATAACTTCAATGCAAAGATTAGGAGAACAAAGGGGGTATTATATTGTCCTGATGTTTGCTTGTCAGACCATCTTTTTAAACATTGTAATTTCAACCCCTTTTGAGATACACTGTACATATATAATTCGGCGCGTATCCAAAGAAAATAATGTAATAGTGCTATAGGAGCTATAATAAAATACATTATGTTTTAAATCAAGTGTTTGACTGTATTATAGACATGCTACATATAATATGAATATTCAAACAACGGCTCAAGCAAGATGCATTCTGGCTGTCGATCGCCCTGGCAAAACATCTACACTGTATAATAATTTCATTGACGCAAATACATAACATGTATATGCAATACATACTCGGATTAAAATGATAAATCGAACACACAATTCATGGGTAGATAAATAATCATTGTGGGAACTTATAAACGTTTACTTGCTTTATCCTTACAAAACAGAAACACACACACTACATGTAAATAGACGCTCACATAATCTATGTGACATGTGCTGTGCCTACATATATAATGGAAGTGAAAATGATAGATAAGCACTCACCAGGAAGTAAATCTGGCAACAGAAAGGACGCTGTTGTACTAAAATTGAACGAGTCTTCCATACGAAATGTTGGAAGAATAGAAATTCAAGTAAATTTAGAATTTATTCTTTTTTGAGGGACAACTAACAATTTATTTTCGAACGATGTGGATAGTGATAATAAGTTTACTTATTTTCTACATCGATGGAACCCACTCTGTTGGTAAGTCAGTTTTTTTCGACTAGGCTAATGATAAATTATGTTCGATAGATCCTGAAAAATAGGTAAATAAAATATATTCCTGGGTTTTGAGGATATTGTCAATGTTTTAATAACACCACACAGCCTCAATGATTCGAAACGCGATCCGCTACCGTGTTTAGATAATAATGCATATCTTGAATATATGACGTGGCGTAGAGATGCTTTGTCTAGATCTAGGCTTGATGCAAAAAAAGATACATTTCCAATGGAAATTGTTTAGACAAGTTAAGCTGATTTACATGTAAGTTCCTACTGAGGAATCGAATTACATCGTTTTTTTACGTTTGGGAAAAATGAAATGGTCCCTCACATTAATATTCGCCTGACTAGCTAAAGGTCTTCGAGCTCCCACTCCCAACACAGTGCACGCGTAAGAAAAGAAGTAGATTTTATTGAAATTTAGAGTGAAGGTACAGCTTGATGGCCTTCATTTAGTCGGTTGAATATTTATATAAAATGATGATTTTGTCACAATCGTTAAAACGACATTTTAATCGATTCCAATAAAATTGGGATACGAAGGAAAAAGAGGAAACGTTTTCTGTCTGGGATGGAATTGGACATTAGGATGAAGGGCACAAAAAGAAAAAAAAACATATTAAAAAAAAAACTTTTTTTTCTTCATAACTTATACAAAATAATAAAAAGACTGTCCATTTTCGAAAAATTGCATCTAAAAGAAAGGTGTTCATTTTTTTTTAAACTTTTCAGAATGGACAGCTAGAGGAAATACATATTATGTATTTTCGTCGGAAAAAGCAGACGGACAAAGTACCGCGCAAGAAGAATGCCAGAGCTTAAATGCAAATCTTTTGAGCATTGGAGATCAAGATGAGCTTGACTTTGTGAAAGCCAGAATATCGTAAATAGGCGTATTTTCTTTTCATACACAATAAAGTTCTAAGTATAATATATATTACATGACATATAAATAAATGTAATAAATTGTCGATAAAATTAAAAGTTTTATAAGCATATGTCGCATACGCGATTTTTGCGTTGTTGACGTTAACCGACCGAGTAAACGGCAAATCGCAGCAGTGGGACGAGATTGCTACGAGATTATCACCGATGTTTCATGCGTTCCAACATGTTTGATGAAAATGCAACACGACCAAATTAACAATATTAGTCGTAAAATCATTTGTTTCTACACTGTTTCAGGGATCGAACTTGGATAGGACTACGAACTAGCGAACCGTGCAGCTTTTGTAAGACAGACGTGACTAATGACTGCACCATCTGCAGAGACAAGTGGACATGGATAAACGGAGAACCGCTACGTTTTCAGAACTGGGATGAAGATCAACCGAATGAGAACACTGCATGTGGCACTCTGTATACCGACGGGGAAATGTACGACTCAACTTGTTCGAATTCGTACTACTTCATTTGCGAAAAACAAGGTAATATGAAGTAAATAATGGAGGTTTGAATTATTTTATCTAATCATTTAGAAGGCCGAATCACATATTTAAAACAATTTCACAAAAGTGGTCCAATACGCGTCAAAACGTACCGTGATATTTGCACATTGTGGAAACCTTTTCCTTGGGGTTAGTTATGATCCAAAGTATAAACCAACATGGCAGCCCCCTCTCGTTTTCTTATGCCACATCAATACAACAATTATTATTTTATATATCTAGGAGCGTGTACAGAATCGATATGTACAAACGGCAGCTGCGTGGGTTCAGATACTCCTTACCAATATGACTGCGAATGTAAACCTGGGTTTACTGGCAGACATTGCGAAACAGGTAATCGATTTTAAATTTTAGAGTTTTGTTGTTAAATTTGGCATTGAAAAAAAAAACTTCCTGAAGTTCTTGTGGTGCAATGCATTGTGTAAACAGTTTGTAGAAAAAAAACGCCCTTTTAGGATTTGATCCTTGGGTGCTCATCTATTGCTCAGATGCAAGTTCTAATCCTCACCAACCGGTTACGCAGTGCCTCTTATCTTTCGAAAATATTTCAGATTGTTTGGGCCCTATTTAATAGGACGAATCTTCTACTAAATCTAGCGAATCTTTTTTTTTAGATATCGATGAATGCGAATATCAAAACTGTAGTTCAACTGGATTATGTGTGAATTCGATTGGTAGCTATCAATGTAGCTGTCACGATGGATGGACAGGCGAAGATTGTAATCTAGGTAAGAAAGCACTGGAAAGGATGAAAATAAAAGGCGGAAGGGAGGGCGGGGGGGGGGGGCATTCGATTGCAGGGGATTTTCCTTGTGCTATTCTGTATTATGCAGCGATATGTGATCTACAGATAGCATTTTATAAAACGCGAAAAAGGGTCGGAACATGTTGAACCGAGTTGGAACTATATGTCCCAACTGGTTGGAATATGTAGCGTCCAGCCTCAACCTGATATTCCAATAAAGGTATGGTCAGGCAGAATTCTGCGATTTCTGGGTTTGCGAAATAAAACGCAACGAGTGTTCACGCACTTGCGAAATTGGTTTTGCGATATTCATTTGTTTTCTATATTTGCATCAAATATCCGTATAACCAATTAATAAACAGTTCCGCAGATATATGAGAAGGCATTTCTAGAGGCATTTGAGTTTATAGTCTATCACTATAGTAATTTTAAGAGAGCTTTAGACTATTTTTGTGATAGATCTAACACTATGCACATTAGACTCAAGAGGCGTTACAAAAAATAGGTAATTAAATACAGATCTACTAGATTTGTTGGGGTGGTTTTTTATTGTATAGAACTAGATCCTATTTGAAGACTTTATTATATGTTCCTTACTTTAAAACAATGTAATTGATTAAATGAATATATTTTCTTAGTCCTGGG
>LQRL01105966.1:2059-13872 GCA_001703475.1 Hydroides elegans | reverse complement strand
CTGCGATTTCTAGATATTCTTCCTGGTGTTTACAAATCTTTCGAATGCACATTGACATATCAAAAGTTGTATCTTGCAAAGATGTAAGATAACTTGAAAGTGACACCTTAATTGGAGTTTCATTTTATGTGTTTATCAAAGCCACACCCCCATATAATTGTATTCAAGAAATACATGATGTCTAAAATGATTTCCAATAAATTGTTTCTGTGTATATTTTCATTGGCATATGTTGCATATTTATAAAAACATTGATCTCATATCTCAAATTAGAATAATAATAACTTATACTTCGATTCATAAACAAAACTATTCCTACATTCTGCTCACATTTGAATCTCCCTCCAACGATAATACAGAGTCGGCTTTTTAATTTTAAAAACAGGGTGTGGGGGATGAGAGGGAGGGGGTGATTATATTTCTGTGTATCATATGTATCAAAGTGCAAAAATTAGTACTCATCGAGAATAATACTCATGCATTTCTTGTACCCTGTAATAACCCATATGTTCTTTATAACTCCATTTTTTTACTGGCTCCGGCAATTATTTGGAATAAAGTTCATTTAAAAAAGAAGCGAGCACACCAATCGTGTTTTAGTGTATTAAAACACGTTCACAATTTAGACATGCAATTTAAATTACATTTATATCGTATTGTGCCTTTCAATGATTAATGTAACCAATGAGAAATTTAGGATTTTTCCGAAAACCTAGTGCAGCAATGTTTGTTTATTTATATATAAATCATCAAAAATTGAAATCAAAATGCAAACATGATATTAATAATGTAGATTTGAATGCATGGAGACTGTTTTTCCCGAGAAATTGAAGCCGATTAGAAAATATCGTATGTGCAAGTTTTTAATGAATCTTCAAGATTCTTTAAATGTTTCTAAGTACGTACCATTTTAGAGCAACATCTAAAAGTTCTCGATTTTCGCTATAAGAAAATAGTTCATATTTTATAAGGTGGATGCGTTTTAAACATCGAAATCTGAAAAAAAAAACGAATTATCGATGGTTAAATTGTTTGATTACCCATAATAACTAAGTATTGATGTTTTAAGGACATTGCATCATAATTAAGGGTTTACAAATCAATAACTTTGTTTCAACCCTGTATATGTCGAATCATTTCTCAATGTGTGTTTCTTGTTCAGATGTTCATACTTTGTTATATTAAATGGTGAAACGTATGTTTAAGTTATCATAAAACTAAAAATGAATAGTAAAACACAATGAAGGCACCCATATTCTGTTTGCCTGGTGTAGATACGCCAAGGTCGTGTTCCTATCTTTAAAACCATCTGGGTTATTGGAACATCCCTTTACGCTTCCATAACGTCATAATGATGAAAAGGACCATGTCTGATCTTCTGATTATAATGATTTAACCCTTCATGAATAGCCGTGTAACCAAACATGTTTACAAACATTCCCCATTTATAAAACACATTGTTGATAAAAAATACAAAGAAAGATGTCTGTTCTGGAAATAAATAATAGTTTGAGATTAAAACAAGCAACAGAAGAAAACTACGATGGAATGCTGTATGTTTATTGGTGATTCATGATCAGCTAAGTACAGTTGTTACATTAAAAAGGTGATCGAAGATGTTCTAAAACAACATTTTTACTACATACATTGTGCTGGCGAACTCTTATCTTACAGAACCATAAACAAAAGCTAGACAATATTGCATAAGATAACATTATGTGGCTAATACAACATTATCACCTTGATGTTTCATAATTAATAGATAATAGATAATAATCAAAAATAATTTCTTTGTATAGATAGTGATTGTTATGTGTGTAATCTCACAGGGTTCTCTGACAGCTTTAATTTACAAAGGACCAGAACCATATTCTCTTTTATACAAAACTATACCAATTTTTACAATTCTAAAAACAGTCAAAAACTCGACATATAATAACACTTTTTACTTTATTTCAAACTTTCATTATAATTCCAGTCTTACGCTTTATTATGGTTTAAATACAATCTTATCATTTAAATAGATATAATTAGCCATTAAAAGGTTTAATTAATGAAAAAATACATACATTTGATAACATTGCTTCTAATTGCATTACATTGATTGTTACATATTACAAAAATTAGTATGCCCTAACGCAGTCTTATACAATATATAGAATTCTACGAATCTGTTTATTCATTTGAAAAGCATCTAGACTATGTGCAACCATGGTAACTTATTTCCAACTACACATAAAGCAAACACTACTATTCAAAATAAAGGCTCTCATACTTGAAGCTGAGGATTAACTAAGGATATATTCAGCATCAATATTCAACAGTTAAATATTCTTTGAATGAAAAATTGTTTATGCCTAACAACATGCAAAACGTGTTAGAAGTGTCTCACTATACGTGATTTCGATTAATTTGGATATCATATATCTACATTCAGCTGCAAATGCGTAACGAATGAAGCACTAAGACCTCAATTCATCAATATTTTATCAATTTTTTGTTGATTTTATTTAAGCTATGTGGCTACTTTTATGGTTCAAAAACACACCAGAAGCATTCAAGAATAAAATAACCAGGCGCATTTGGCAAGGTATTGAGTGTCTAGTACTCATATTTATGCTATAGACCATCCAGCATGACATATTCTATCAATAAAAAAGGAAAGTACAAAACCCAAATAAGTTTGCTTTATAATTAAAGTGTCCCGCCTCCGCAGTGGAGGTATATAGAAACTCTCTATGATCGTCTGTCCGTCCATCCGTCTAGATGAGATGATAATTCAAAGTGAATGAAAGCAACTAAACAGCTAGAAAAAAAATATACCAAAGCTATGCATCGCACGGTAATCATTATCGATTTTCCGAAGAATGAAACTAAATGTAAAAAAAATCTTAAAATGTGGACCGATTGTTGGGTATTCCCCGGTGATTATCCACAGTAGCACAGGAAACTTTTTTTTAACTACACAAAATATATCAAAATATATCTTGCAAAGATATTTTTTGTTTTTCATGAAATGTGGATTTTATGGCCCGTTTCTAAGCCATTGTATAAAACCGTTGTATGTATACAAAACAAGTCAGCATTTATAATGACTGCAAAGTTATCAACAATCATAGTTGATTCAATGGTGAAATGCCTTTCGGTCCCATCATAGGATAAATTAGACTGATTATGTGTATACATGTATTGTGACGTTAGGCGCAATGAAACGTTATACGGACAACAATGTGAGGACAGGAAACAGCTATACCAATGACTTTTAAATATTAGATTGTGAGATAGAATCTTTGAATATGGAGGATAAAAAATAGTCGGGTGGAGGATTTCAATCCCGCGATTGTGTCATTGATGTTAATTCTCATATATATCCTCCAGTTCATACAGATCTTGCTGTGAATTCCGGTTAGTGGTTTCCTGACCGTGTCGCTGAGCTGAACTGAGTTGTAGCTGCTGATAACCAATTTCGGGTTCCGGGTTGCTTTCATAGACGTAGCTAGGGTCATTCGGTTCTCCTTGTGCGGACAAATCGTTGTTGTCTGGACCCAATTCATTTGGTGCAGCGTCATGGGACTTCAGTTCTGCTCTGAAATTAAGCAATCTTGCGTTGATAAGTATAGTGCTGTCACCGCCTAGCACTATTTTTGGCGCAAATTCCGAAATCGGTTTATAATAAGGTTATATGATTTCGTAGGATTTACTATATTTTACACGATTTCTTTTCTTGCGTCAGAAAATCCGCTGGCCGATGACCGCACCTCAGTAAAAGTATCTTTAAATGTTTTCTGTGTATATTCTAGAAACATATTTCTAAAGAGCTTAATTGTGACTGATAAATCATTTTACCCATGTTTCTTAAAAAATATCTACCTTGATCTCAGTTTGTTGGTCAATGTGTATGCAAGCAGTGTCAATCCAAGAAACAGAGACAGACATGATGTCACAACAATTGCAATGATTAATCCTAAAAAAATCAAGTTTATAACACAATTGAATAAAAATGGTTCAGTGAGTAGTTTCTTTAACTATTGAATTATCTTAGATAGTCCACATTGCAACAGTAGCACATAAATATTTGCTCTTTATGGTAATATAAAGTCTAATATTTATTCATCATGCACTCATTTTAACTCCTAGTTAATGAAAGTGTATGTCGGACAACTCACCCAAAAACCAACTCACCAATACACCAACTCACCCAAGTTGTGACCAGCTCACCCAAATAAATAAGTCAACTCACCCAAGTTTTTGGTCATCTCACCCAAGTTTTTGGACAACTCATCCAAGTTTTGACAATTGTAAGAATACATCGGAAACTTATTTCCCGTTTTGTTATACAATTCAAGTCATCAAAGATAGGCTTCAAAGTAACTTTGTAACAAAAAAAATGGATTTGATATTTCTATTAGGCACTTTAAGCTTTCCAGGCAGGTTCTCAAACGTTTATATAATTTTGGGGCAATATAATATCACTGTTATCTAGAATGTTGAAGAAATATCGATGTTAATTTTCGTATTTTTTTTATGGATATCAATGCCAATTGAATGAGAGAAACGTGATATTTTGTCTTATAATGTGAACAAGTATTTGGATAAGTTGACCAAAACTTGGGTGAGTTATCCAAGAATTTTGGTGAGTTGAGCTATTTTTATTGTGTAAGTTGGTTTTTGGATGAGTTGTCCTGATACCTTTGAAAGTCTAAAATGTTCAGAAGTCCATTGAATGTAATAGGAGTTACAAAAGACAAAATATCAATATTGTCCAAAATTGAATTTAGAAAGAAATACAGTAAAAACCATTTAAAAGTTGACTTCGTGTTTGCGTGTTTGTGTGTTCATGATATGAATTCAGCGTGGACAAATTCTGATATTTGCGTCCAGATTTATTTGCGTGTTTGCGCGTGTTATATTTTATTGGTTGTTATTTCTTGTTTAAGCTCGGTATAATTAAATATAGACAGCCTTTATAATATTGAAATCCTAAGAGCACATTTATTCTTAGTTATTAATTACCTATCATATTTTCCGGCCCGTGTGTCTTGTAAATTAGTATATTTGGAACAACTTAGGAACAAATTAGCTCGGCTTATAGTTGGTGGCTATGCCTGCTTTTAAGTTTGGTCGCTCTGAATATATTTTTCAATCGATTAACTGCGTCTATAATATAAAAGGCCGAAGGGAAATTTATTTCTACGATTGATGATCTGTCACATGTTTGGCCCCAGTATCTTTCCAATCGGTCGTTTTGGACAATTTTGCTTATTAGCTATACTTATGATGCTTATGAGCTATACATATGATGCTTATGAGCTATACATATGATGCTTATTGGCTATACTTATGATGCAATAAGCATTGCATACTGCATTTCTCTGTTTATTGTCTTGGAACCATATATTTGTCTTTCAACATTTATAACCGTTAATCAAAGTATTTCTAGATACATAAACAGTTCTTATGTCAAATTGTTATAGCATTACGAGGGGGAGCGCTGAACGACTTAATGCATTCACATGTTTAATAATCATCTGTATTTGAAAGTATACATAATATAGAACATACAAAAATGTTTGTAAATATAGAACATTTTGTAACCAAAAAAGATTGAAGTACAAATCATTTTCATATGCATCTCAGCTTCACTAAGCTCAAGTGATAATCCAGGTATTGTGAATGAATGATGAGGAATTATGATAACACTGCATTTATAACCTATCTGCGTGCTTGTGTGTTTGCGTGTTAGCGGGTTTGCGTGTTTGTGTGTTTGCGGGTTTGCGTGTTTGCTTGGACGAAATTGAGTTTTTGCGTGGAGAAAAGTTCGTGTTTGCGTCCTGTAATTTGCGTTTTTGCGTGTAGCTGTCAACTTATAAACGGTTTTTACTCTAGTACATTGCATGTTATTTACATATACTGTATCCATCAGGACATCAGTTAGAAGGCACTATTTAGCAGTTTTGTTATTCAAAGTATTTGCTCAATAGACATGTAGCTTAATTGACATCCGTAGACATGTGTATTAAAAAAGTCACGTTATACATGGCGTAAAGTATATGTTCATTCAATATTTACTATTCTAAAGTGAAATTTTGACATATTGTAGCTTACATATACATCTATAATCTGAAACGGCGTCAGATGTTTATGGGAGAAAGCGTGACTTTTTTTCAAGACACATTTCTTTTCATATAGTAAATCGTCACTGTTACGCAGATAGATAATTATATAAACTATTTGTCACAACCACTCAATTTTTCTAATGTATCGTCCGTTCGCTTATATAGTCTTTCTAACGAACTGTACGACTTTGACTGTATTTATATTTATTATTTGAAGCATGATGAATAGATCTTACCAGTAAATTCACAATTTATTTGTGTTATCAATTTACCAATTAAAGCTGCTTTTAATTCCCGTATACTATCAACTATATGTATGTTGCATTGAGTACTAACATATTAATTGTTACCGGTATGTGTGTGCCGATAATTGGACATATCTGTTTTACCCTCTTCATCGACTATGTCACAATATCTTCCAGAGTATCCACTCTCACACGTACAATTGAAACCTCCCAAAGTATTCACACAAGTTCCATTTCGGCAAATCAGTTCGCTGAGATAACTGCTACATTCATCAATGTCTGTAAAATAAGTTGTATTTATATACTTTTCCGGTATCCGGTCAAAATGGCCCCGAACCTGGATTCCACTTTTCACAGACACTAAATTCCGTTAAAATATTTCATTGTAAAAACGGTTTTGTCAAATTATATCCAAAATCATAATGGGTATCGGTAAGATTCATAGGATGAATTCATTTACCTATTTCACAATCTTTTCCTGACCAACCATCATGACAGTTGCAGATGAAGCTACCGATGGTATTCAAACATAATCCGCGTGAGCTGCAATTCTTATATTCACATTCGTTTATTTCTACAAAATAAAGATGCATTACTAGTCTAGTGAATAAAAAAAAAACAGAATAATGATTTATTTAGAAAGGTTTTAATGTCATGGAATCACACAATCATCTAACATATTGAGAAACTATATAACTTGAATATCTTTGAATAGAAATATGAAAAGCTTAAATTTGGCAAACAAAAATAAACATGTTTTAAGTATTTTATATACTAAGCATCATTTTCAAAGACTGAAATCAAACGATCATAAGAATGAAAGGAAAAGCGTGGCTCTTGCATTCATTACATTGTGTATGTTGCACGAAAAAATATATAGCTAAACATTTAGTTAAAAATGTTTTTGGTTTGATAAACACATTTGTTCGATAAGAGCCATCCATAATGATATCGATGTGAACATAATGCAATTGAAGCCAATCCCGATGTATTTCACGGTTTCTCCATAATCATAATCAGTAAATATATATACCTTGTTTTTCACAAATGTAAAAAAAACTTCTTCCGCAATATGCATCCCACATTGTTCCTCCTGATAAAACGCCACACAATTCATTATCATTCGGTTGGTCATTTTGCCAGTTTTGAAATTGAAGCGGCTCCCCGTTTAACCACGTCCACTTATCTCTGCAGCGTTCGCATTCCTCAGTGTTTTTGGTCTTGCAACTATCACATGGTTGCGATGTATGTAAACCAATCCAATACTCCTTATTCCTAAACATTTGTGAAGGTACACAATATGATGTTTATTTGCTTACTCATGATTGATTAAGTAACATGTCTTATGTAGAAGTTGAAAGCAACATTAAAGTTCTAAATTGGCAAATTATTTGGAATAAAAGTTCATTATAGGAAATAAGTTATCTAATCAAGTTATATTTTATAAAGAATATATTCATGCAAGCACAATATACATTTTTTGTTGTACTCTGTCGTTCACAATTATTATTTTTTCAATAAAAAGCCGTTAATCGAGAGCAGTTTTTTTTGTTTTATTATATCTAAATTTGCAAAAATAGAAACTCAAATGCAAACCAATAAATGATAATTGAGATTCAATTACATGCAGACATGTTTTGTCTAGAAATGTAATACAAATAAAAAATATGCATTTTTAGATTAAATTTTCAATATTCAAAAAAGAGTTTTGAAAAGTATGCAGCAATTTAGATCAGTACATTAAAGCTTTCTATTTTCCCTTCGTCAGGATATCACGTTATGGTTTTATCATAAAACTAAATAGAAAACAAGTATTTACGACATTTGGCTTGATATAAAATCAAACTCTTCCTGGTCATTTATGCGCAAGAGATAGGCATTCAGGTTTTCACATTCTGCTTGCGCTGCACTCTGCCCGTTAGCACTTTCCGTTGAGAAGTAATAGTAGTTATTCCCTCTCGCTGTCCATTCTAAAGGGATATAAATTCATTTTCGTCACACTTAACTCTAATTGTCCGAATTATAGCAATTCAAGCTCAAAGCATTTTTTTTAAAGAATAAAAACACATTTGATTTATCTTAAAGGATATATCTTAAAGTTGGTTGTAAAGCGTTTATTTGTCGAAATTACTATCTAGTTAGACTGGCACTTGTAAGTTATTTAACATGGAAACTTTAAGTCTTGAATGGACGATAGAACTTTAAGCTTGAAACCCTTTTCGTCATACACCTTTTGACCCGATGTATGTATATTTTTTAGATAATACACCTTTGCTTTTGATTCATTGTGTTTATTAATCTATACTTAAGTGAAAACGGTCAATGTACCTACCGCCCATTCGAATTTGGAAAATAAAAACAAAACCCGTAAAAAAAAACTAAAAATAATGTTATTTTATCTCAAATTTTACACATAAAACACATACTTGTGCTATTGGGCTCCGTGTACCTACCGTCAATTCCCTTTTTTTAGACATGGTACTTGGTATTAAAAACGGTTTTGATGTTATTTATTTGTATGTGTAGAGGAAAAAGCAAAATAAAAATACTTTTTAGGATTTTGTGTTTAATGCGAAGAACAACAAAGAAATATCTTTTCCTTTTTGCTTCTTTAAACATAATGTAGAAGGGGAAATCATTTTTTGAGTGATGGTCAGTTTTTGGGTCTCTCACTACTTTTAATGGGAAAAAAACATGATATATACTTTTTTAACGTAACAAATGAAATCATGAACATACTTAGTGTTATTTTTTGTGTGTTTGTTAAAAATGTATATATATGCTGTTCCTGTTACAAATAGTAAGTGACCCAAAAGCTGGTTTGGGGTGACTCAAAAACTGATAAGCACGTCTACATGATACCAAAAAAGGAGGGGCTTTAAGTAAACGCGCTTAAGGTAGCACAAAACATATACGACGCTTAACTGCTCTTGATTCCTAAAACCTCAAAAGCAAAATACAGAAAGTGTTTCCTCTTTTTTTTGTTTTGTGTGCATGAGCATAAATAATTAAAAAGGGGTTGGCACCACCGTCGCCCACGTGGTTATACCACGTGGCTTTGTTTTGTTATTACTGAAATAATGAATGAGGGATAATTTCTTGCACGCATATACATGATGGTGATTTCTATAAATAGCCATCCATCACACTATAAGCAAACACCACGTGATTCCCGCCTGTTTGCGAGGGCGGCGCCCCTCCTTTTGTATCAAGTACATATGTTTGAAGAAACAACGTGGAAAATTTTTTTACTTTTAACATTACACATTACAATAAGTTGACATTATTCATACCGTTTTTCGTACCTAGTACTATGTTGAAAAACAAATCGAATAGACGGTAGATACACGGACCAAAAACGCTAATATATCAAGACTAAACATCACGTAAAGTAATATTTAACTAAAATAGTTTTTCTTCAAAAAGCAGAAGACTGATCTGGTTTAAAAGGCATATAACTGTTGACACTATATGTGTTTATTACAAATTTTAGTTTTAGGATGTGTCGAAAATAACACATGTACAGCGCTTAGTGGCAAAGCTAAACAAGCGCGTTATAAATGACTCTCAATAATAATAATAATCATAAAGTTGTTGCCTCGAAGTTTTGATCTGAATATATAAAAAACTTAATGTGATATTGTTGCGATTTCATATACTCGACAACAAAAGAATGTCCGGTAACTTTAGGTTAATATTTTAGTATTATATAAAAATAAATTAAAAATAAAACTCGTTGGTTAGTTTGAGTCATGATTATTATAGATGTTCTCAGTGATCTATCAACCTGGAATCCGATTTATGATAACCTCGTTTGTTTTATCGGAGGGCGATGAAACATCAATATCTATCATCATTTAATGTTCATCGGAAAAAGGGCCATTTTTTAGGCCGATATATTGGAAGGATAATACTAAATCGAAAATTCGTTTTAATAGAAACGTTTTGGCCAGACACTCTTTAATCCTTGTCAATCCTTGTCAAATATGTTTCTTTTATTAATAATAAACTATACACATTCTATATATCATATTATTCATTTATTAATAATAAACTATACACATTCTATATAAGACTAGTATTAAATGTGAAGCTATTTTAGACTTACCTACAGATAATGCCCCTTTGTTGAAGAAAACAAGTAAACAAAAGAATATAACCGACATAGTTCAAAATCGAATTTTATACTGAATTCAAGCATCTAAAATGCTATTCGCTGTTAGTATGTTTCCCATTTTCATTAAATATTCAATTTTAACTGAATCTGAATGAGCGTCTACAATTGTCAGATATACTTCCTGATGCTAACTTATCTACTGAACGAACATTGTTATGTCAAAGGTTATGTCAAACAATAAAGCAGCAGCGTTTGTTTTAGAAATTTATCGAAAGCGAAACCCAAAAAATAGTGTCGTAATATTTATAGAGCAAAGTCACATCTCACTTAAATCCAATAATAAATGATTCCTATGTACATGTACTCGGATTAATGTGGTGTGTTAAATTGTATTTATACATAACTATAAAAAGATAATATACAAATAGATATGCATATTAATTTTGATATCCCATTGAGAGTTTTAATGATAACCTCATGAGAGAAAATGGCTGGTACTTTAATTCTAATTCGAGGATGAGGAGGGTGGTTAGCATAACGTAAAATAATCGGAATGATAACAATAGGTTTTAAGATATATTTTTAAAAACATACAGCTAGTCCGGGTTGCACATCACCCGCTTGGCAAGGTTCCTCCATATAGTACGTTGCATATGGACGTGACGTTAATTGAGAGGACGACCTACTTTAGGCCAATTAGAAAGATTTTCGAACGTCTCTTACGTATGGGCGTCCGAAGAACGTAATTCGTGTAACCTCTTTTCTACGTCCGCTTCGAATAAGGAAGTCCGAAAAACTTTCATTTAAGCCCGCTTAACGTTCGTGGGCGCCTCGCCGAGTGAGCACTCCCTGTGTATTTCTTGTTATATCAAGTAACCATACATGTCCTACATTAAACATATTTAGCTTCAAGAAAGACATGTTTATTTTTTCATTCACATACTGTTGACGGTAAAATGCAATGGTTGCACAGCGCTCTATTTTGAAATTTGACGTGAAACGTTGGAATCATATCAACATGTATTTAGGAATAAATACTTTTTTCCATTGCAACAATATTGGTTTTACATTTTGGGGTTGTTTTCTTAGTATATATTGACTAAAGAGTGAATAAACTACATTTATTTATAATAGCAAGCTATACAATATTATGAATTTAGGTTTACTCTAAGCAAACAAGGATCTCATCCACTAAATATTGTTTTTGATATATTTTATTAATACATTTCTTCACACTGGACTTGATATACTCAGCTTTATAAAAAGCAGATATATTGGATAAAGAGTGTTTTAAATTAAAACCCCTGGGTGAATAAGAAATGAAGCATCTATCAC